>JAJJWW010003341.1:0-34058 GCA_023531295.1 Papaver armeniacum
GGTGGTCACGTGACCGATTGTTGGCCGTTTGAGCAATCCCCATGTTGGTTGGAGATATTTTGGGCCCAATACGAGCAATTGAGCAAATTAGGTCAGAATTATGAAAACGTGTGGGACAGGCTTTGTGCAAGCCCTAAGGATGACCCTGATCGGTCATGAAGGCATGCACATGTTGCCGTGGTGCCCGTGTCTCCATACTGAGAGTTTCAGTATTTTCTGATGTGCGTTCGAGCAATGTTGTGAATTTTCAGAAGAGTTTCATCTTGACTGAAATTCTTGATTTTTGTTGGAATGAGCATGTATGCTCAATTGATCAATATTTTGTAAATATTAAAATAAGTGTATTTTAATATTTAAAATTGTCCTGAGAGGCTAGCCGGTCGTGTGACTGTTGGCTTTTGGTTTTTCATGATTTGAGCAAAATTTGAGAAGTTATGACGAAATCATGATTTTTGCTCAAACCAAGGAGTTTCATGAATTTAGGAAAATAATAATTATAAAAGACTAGTGGATCGCAGCAGCGTGGGACCGCCACGCACTAGGCATGGCTCACTGGCATGCTCCCCTGGTCTCCGCACACCTTTCCCTATTTTATAATATTATTTTTCGCTAACTTGAAGTTATGGAGAATCCTGGAGTTGTGGAGAATCCATGAGTTTTTGTTGAAACAAAGGAGTTTCATGAGATTAGGGAATAATAATTATAAAAGCTAAGGGATTTGTGGAGGCGTGGGACCGACCATGGCTGCATGGCCAATGGGCCAGTTGCCTGGCCCCGCACATCTTTACTTATTTTATAACATTATTTCATGAATCCATGAAGTTATGGAGGATTCATGAGTTTTTGCAAAAACAAGTAAAGTCAAGTAAAAACCAAGGAGTTTTCATGAGTTCATGAAATAACAAAAAAATAAGGAAAATAATGGAAGAGGCATGGACCGACCATGGCTAGGCACGGCCGCTGACTCGTGGACCCGCCCAGGCGCCCATTATTTTATTAATATTTATTGTTTTCTCCTTTTTACGTAGGATTCCTCATTTGCTTCATATTTTTTTGATGCTCGCTCGTGCATCCGGTGCTCGGCCAGTGCATCATGGTCGAGCACACTTGCACCATTTTTTGTGGGGCTTACCTGATGATCCGACGCCTAGCTATTGAGTATTTATTACCAATTTATGAAATTCAAAAGGAGAATAATTCATGAAACTAAGTAATAAAATGAATAGTTGTTTATTATTAATTCATGTGATCACCATGATTCGACTATGAATTCGGTAATAATAAAGCAAGCATTACCATCCTATGGGATCGTGATGCACCATAAAATCGCAGTAATTAAAATTATCTATCACCATTTCATGAGATCAACCGTGGATTCGATCATGAAATCTAATAATGAGATAATGTAGTAGCTTATTGCCATTCTATGAGATCAAGCCGTGATTCGATCATGGAATCGAGCAATTGTTATTGCCATTCCATGGAATCGTGCCGTGATTCGACTATGAATAGAGCATTAATAGATTATTCCTCGGGAATTCAGTGCAGAATGTCACAAATTAATCTACAAAAGATAATAGCGCTAAAGCGTCACATCTATTCCTAATGGTGCATAGTCGGGAGTCACTGTTGTTTACGACATGAAGGCGTTAGTGCTCCCAATCTACTGAGAACCGCTTGAATCTATACACTGGCCTCTCCACATATTCAAGTGAACGCGCGAGTGTCACCGACGCCCCGAGGCGTCCGCCACCCAACTATTCTTCTATGTGGGAGGTCGTGAACAGTGAGAGTGTCACCGATGTCCTGAACGCGTTAAGCTCTCAATCTGGAGAGAACCGCCCAAATACGTTATTCCGCATGCAGGTCACTACGAAATGCGTGGATCGAACGCTCGCCCAGCGAAGGCTTTTCGAAAACATATTCATCATGGCTTCGTAAAATATGAATCGTTGCATGCCTGAAAGCCGTGTCAAAAACATGCCTCATGATTTTACAGTTTTAACCTTTGTTGAAAATCCACCATCTACACAAGGATAAACCGATTATTAATTGGATCCTCTTTTACCGAAACAAGTATTGTGCACACCAAAGATTATAAACCCAAGTCAGATCTTCAATATCTTCTTTGTCTTCAAATCTTCTTAAATCTTCAATAAAACCCGTACACAATCACTTGAATCTCTTGTGATCAATCACTTTACGTAACTGGAGAGTCCAGTAACAATGCGTTATCACAAGATCATCTTTAGAACTAACAGCCAGCCTAAAGATCCCCGTCGAAACTCCGAACTAGTTTGAGTGAATCTTATATCGAAGAGAAGATTCTCAAGCATAAACAAACTAGGTGCAATCAGATTTCAACCACCGTTAGTCAATCAAATCAATCGAAAACAAAAGATAAACCGCAATTATCTAGTTTCCCACTGGCAGAGACACGCTAGAGCTTCTAATCCCAAAGAAGACTTTAAATTGAGCAGCCGTAAGAGATTTCGCCTAATTAGGTTACTCTCCTCTCCGAATAGGCTACACAAAGAATAAACAACAAAGAGGAAGTTTGTTGTTACGTGAAGGATTAGTTTGCTAGAAAGGCAAACTTCAAGTATTTATCTATAAACCTTTCCGCACCCCATATAAGGATCGCTTCCCTTTGTGATGTACTTCGCACCTCTTACTAGGATCGGTTCCTTTCCCATATTGGTTAGACATAAAATCACAAACCCGATCATACCATCTCAAGTGATTACTTAAGATCAGTTTCACTAATAAAGCAAAAAAGCTGGGTCTAATAACCACACCCAATATTCTCTTAGCAATGTATGGACAAACTCTAATATACTTTATAGAGAATCAACTAGACAATCGAGACTCAATCGAGATAAAAAGTATATCAACAAGTTTATATCTCAATCTCTCGATTTGATCTTTACTCAAGCAAATAAATTTGTAGTCTTTATCAAAGAGAGATAATTTGGATGGTACCAAAGACCAATATCCAAGTGTCAATCAATTTAAATCAATAACCAAAAGGCCTGGATATTCTAATTGATTGAACAACGCACAAAACCGTGATATTTCAATTATATAAACAAATATAATGCTAATAGAAATAAATACGGAACACGAGAATTTTGTTAACGAGGAAACCGCAAATGCAGAAAAACCCCTGACCTAGTCCGTATTGAACACACACTGTATCAAGCCGCTATCTAGCCTACCCAAATTAACTTCGGCCCGGGACTGTATATCAATCAAATATAATGCTCCTACGCTCTCGATCCAGTAGGATGTTACGTACTTGATTTCCTTAGGCCGATCTCACCCACAACTAAGAGTCTCGACCCAAATCGAAGACTTTAATAAACAAAGATCCCAAATAATAGATAAATCCGTCTCCCACGAATAAACCTATGAGTTTTTGTTCAATCTTTTGATAAATCAAGGTGAACAGGAACCAATCAATAACCTCGGACTTATATTCCCGAAGAACTGACCTAGTATTATTGATTACCTCACAATAATCTTAATCGACTAAAGCGAAAAAGATATTATGGAATCACAAATGATGAGACGAAGTGTTTGTGATTTCTTTTCTATCTTGCTTATCGGAGATATAAATCTCAAGCCAATTATTTCCAATTGTACTAAACGATAGAAACAACAAGATCGATAACACAACTACAAGAAAATTAGTATCCCCACAATCCCAATGAAGTCTTTAAGTCTTAACCCGGTTTTAGAAGAAGAAAACCAAAGGTTAAAGGAGAATCGACTCTAGCTTAGCAAACTAGTATCACACGTAAAGTGTTGGGATTAGGTTTCCCTATTGCAAGCGAGTTCTCCCTTATATAGTCTTTCAAATCGTGGTTTGCAATCAATGTTAGCTTAGTAACAAAGCATTCAATATTCACCGTTAGATGAAAAAACCGATTAGATTCAAGCTAATATTTATCAACCGTTGGATCGAAAACTTATCTTGTTACACACAAACGAAATGTTAAATTTTGGGTTTATGAACCGCATTCCAAGCATTAACATTTGTTGGTTCAACAATAGTCAACCAAATGGTTATCCATATGATCACTCTCATATCAACCATATTCTTCTTCACCATAACTAGTTCAAATGACTCAAATGAACTAGTTAGAGAGTTGTTCAATTGCTTAGATCTTATGTAACTACACAAGACACAATCGAAGAAAAAACGGTTTGATTCACTCGAATCGGTTCATGAACTTTATAGCCACGTTTTGAAAAAGCATTCCTTAGTTTATATAAACATGAGTTCAAGAACAACCGGTTTTAGATATAACCTACTCAAGTTCGCGGACTTAAGCTCATGGAAGGAGTACACAAACCCAGCCAGAAATTTCGGGTGAGAACTTCCATGATTCGCGGACTTGGCTTGCGCCACTTCCATTTCTCTTGATATACAAAGTTCGCAAACTTTGGTTCAAGGAATAAGGTTATATATATATATATGTGTGTGTGTTTCCAAAACAATGCTTATATCCTACCAATGGTTCCATAATCTAAACTCTTATTTCAATCATTGAAACATTCTCAGAGAACGTTATATAGCCGTTATTCACATACCATTTTCCGTCAGAGCAATTTCCAAAGTGATTGAAACATATCATGACTTTCGTCACTAGGTAAAGATGAATTCGGTTAAAGCAGTTTAAAGATTACCAACACATATTTTCGAGAAATAGATAGGCGAGTTAAACTCGGCTCGAAATAGTAAATGTGTATAATGAAAGTCTATACGTCTAAACGACTTTTGTCTCAAGAGTAGGAGATAGAGTAAATAGACTTTTGAGTGACAGATAAGTTAAAGTCTGCACATACCTTTTAGTCGATGAAGTTCCACCTAGTTCCTCGATTAGTCCTTCGTCTTGTATGATGATTTCCATGGAGTTCATGAGCGCAACTACACTTCTATCCTAGTCCGAGACCTTTAGCTACATAGGCTAGAAATCAAGACTTATAGTTTTGATCACTAACATTGACAAACATGCTTGAGATAGCAACGCATGCGAGTTCGACCGAGCAATGCTCTAACAATCTCCCCCTTGGTTAATTTTAGTGGCTAAACTATTAATACATATGGAATACAAAAAATAAATAAACTAACTTTTGTAGCTCTTATTCCACATGTCTAATCTTCTACATTACCTCAAAATCTTCGTCACTTCCAAGTACCCAATGATCCCAAAGGTTGTAAGTTTAGCATCATCGTTGTTGAAAACCGTGAGCTATAATAATAAGAAAACAAGAGTTCTCAATCATTGTTATAAGTGTCATAATATCATTACACAACGTCAAAGTTCAATTGTATCACAACTTCAACAACAATACTATGGTGATATGTATCACCCCCCCTTAGTCAATACTCCATCTTACATGGAAACCACTCCCCCTTACATAATGATCCGAAAACCATATGTATTTGTTGTGTGAACTACATATTAATTCTCCCCCTTTTTGTCAATAAAATTGGCAAAGGTACAAGAACGGGATCCTAATCAAATTTCCGAAAGATACGTTTCATGACCAAAAGAAAGAAACACACCTCATCTTATTTAGATGCAATCATAAAGCCAAAGCTAAATGCATTCATCAAGGAGTTTTAAAGATACAAGATAACCCCTATAAAATTCCATAGCCGCACTCCCCACAAAGATATGGTAATTAAGCGCAAGTTCAAAAAGAACTCTCCCCCATAATATGTCATTCCCGAAAGAACAACAAGAGCGACCTTAATTTAGAAAGACAAGAAGGATTTCTTTGGACATAACAAATCACATACAAGTATGAATTTGAATCCAAAATACTCAATTAAATTAACCACAAGAGGACCCATGATTAATTTAATCGAAATATACAATCAAACTAATCACAAAGAGTAATCAATTTAATTAGCCATACTCACATAAGAGAATCTATGGAGCAATGACTAAGTTAATTATGAAAATAACCAACCCAATTAAAAGTGCTCAAACACAAGAAAACTTATGGAGTCATAACTAAATAACCAAACAAGATGATTAATTTAGTTCAATGTGCTCGTCATAAAGTACCTTATGTAACAACAACAAAGATAATCATGAAAATAATCAACTTTGATTGTTTTAAGACACATTACGGAGCCTCACAGTAATACAAAAAATATGGATCAGGGAAGATCAATTACTGCGGAATACACAAGAATTCATTCTATTTTCCATCACAATTTGCACCATGACATACAATAGACATAATCCTTGAAAACAAAAGATTTTAACCTATCTTCCATCAATAATTGACAATATAGGATTAACTTTTGTATTTGTCAAAAGTCCATTCATTCCTTTATCAATATAAGAATATCGACTTACGAAAGACTTTACTTTTGAAAAGATATGGGACAATCATAGTTCACAGACGCAAACACACATATCTCATAAACAATTGCAATATATAAATCCATAAAGATTAATACTGCAAAAATCATCTTCCAAACAAATTTAGAGTTTAAACCAATAAATCTAAAAACAAGAAGATGAAAACGTTGGACATAGCTATGTGTAATCACAATAATGGCTATTCCAAACTCTAGTTATTCTTCTAAAAAAAACAGAAAAATAGAAGATTTACTAAATAAACTAATTCTAGGAAATCATGATTTACTAAACCCGGGTCAACAACTGGAGAGATCGAACATGGATGAGTTCATCGGATTTGCTTTCTTGATTCGTTTTTGGTAAAATCAAGATTCCTTGTTGCAATTCCGAGTTGTTCCCGTATGATCTCAAAATCTTGAAGAAGATTTCCTACCAGTAGTGAAGACATATGAACTGGTAATTTCTTTTCATGATCAATAGCATGATGACATGTTATGAAAACAGGGTTTTCACGAAACTCGATAGTTTTGCCCTCCTTGACTTCATCAACTTTGTTGCTTCCATCCATAGTTCTCATAAAAAGAATCTTTTTGACCTTATGGAACAATGTATCACCATATGATACATGTATATATACAGATGTTCCCAAAAACTCTAGGAACCGACGTCCGTGGGGTGGAGTCTTACGTGCACACTTGGTCACCAGACGTTTCGTGGCCAAGTAAAATGGAGAGGCAAAGGAAGGCAAAGGATGAACCATTTTTGTTCCAAGAAGAACAACAAGGAAAAATATTCCCCAAAAGGAAAACAGGTTCAAGGCTCAACAAATTTAAGATCATCAATTATAAGAAAAATTCGTTCACCACTGACAGTATTCTCAAGGCAGATTTCTTGAGAATTATGAGTATCCTTCTTAATATATAAGAGGGATGCTACATTGAGCAGTCATGGCTTATTAAGATGAGCATTTTGCTCATCATTATTGACTTCTTCTTTCTCTCCTTCAAGGGGTTTAGAGAACAATCACGCAACACGGTTGAAGGAGGTTTATCAAGAGAGGAACTAGAAATACCTGAGCCAATAGCTTTCCATGTCTTTTTGATGCCCCGTTTGAGTCTGTTTATGCTGACCTTAAGTTCTGATACTCGATTATTAATATGTATGAAATCTGGAGCATGATTCTTGGAATAACAACCTCCTTCAGCGTGAAACAAGGGACTCAACATTTCTTTCTTTCTCCTATGCCTTTTCCTCTTTTCATAGATATTTGAGAAGTTAGTTGCTCTATTGTCGTTTTTCCTTCTACCATTGTTGGCAGCAAAGTCAAGAAGGGACTTATCACAATATCTTTCTTGATTTTCTAAAGTGCCATTTGTACCAACAATTTGAGAGACAGGTGTAATAACTTCTTTAGACACCCATACAAGAATATTGCGAAGTTTTTCATTCCTTAAACGAAAATGACACTTTCGCTCGGGATGTCCTTTAATTCCAGATAATAGCTCAGCTCAACTGTCTTCATGTGAGTGGGTTTAGAAGGAGAACAATCCTTGTCTTTAGACACATTACAAGCTGCGTTCGGTTTTTCACATGAGGAATTATCAATAGCTTTAACGAAATTGATCTTACTAGTTTTTGGAGCGTCTATTACTTTATAGCCCAGACCACGTGTATCACTGTTGATGGTGGATTTTCGTTTAAGGCTAAAATTGTAAAAGCCAAAATTATGCGCTGACATCCTGCAAAGGATAAAGTGACTGGTAAGTGATGAATACTTCTCCACTTTACTAATTCACCTAAAATGGAGCATATAGCAACAATCCCATATACCCTATGAATTTATAGCATTATCAATTAATGCATGACCAGCCTTGTATTTCCTGTGTTGTTCCCGCTGAACTCTCATTATTGGTACGACATGACGACTGAGTGTTGTGATAGGTGTCTAAAACACCTAATTTTATATTTAGTATTTATGCTTTCTTTGCTACTTTTCTTGTAAATTATGTATCTTATGATTGCTTTTGAGTTCATCAGGTACGATGGAGTCATATGACGTAAAAGGAGAAGAAATGGGGGCTCATGGCATCAATTGGCAACATTGGATATTCGTGGCCTCGAAGCTAGCAAGCACACAACTCTCTAAGGAATTAATACAAAGAATTATGCAGGAAATAAGCTGTCAGTCTTGTAAGACTGACAATTGAACTTTCAGTTGGTGGCCCATATCTATCATCCGGGTGCCTAAATACCTGCCGTACCTGCAACCTTATCAACTTGGTCGTGAAGAAGAAAATCATTTTCTTCCCCAATTTCAAGTTGTTGTTTCTGTGAGAGAATAAGAACTTAAGAATTAGTTTCTGAAGCAGCAAGGTCAAGAATTTGCTGTTAAGAATCGGCTATGGGTTTGATCGGTGTTTGTCATGGATCTAGGATTCTTCTAAAGCCAATAAGGAAAGGCTGGTCAAATGTACAGTCTGGGTGAAGATTTGAGCAAGGAAAGAGCTGCCTGGATCGTTCATTTTGGGGATATCTTGAACGGATTTAAGATGCCGAGAAAGAAGAAGGTAACCAAATGTTTTAGCCTTATGTTTGCTGTGGGTTTTGAGAAACAACTGAAGCTTGAAAGAATACAACAGAGATGGCGACTTTTGGTGGTTTAATGATCGAGTTTTGGTGGAATTTTGAGGACTGTATTGAAGTGTATTTAAATGATTGGATTTATGTTGAATGTGAAACTGTTACATGGAAGGTCTCTCTCCATCAGATGTGGAGCTTAGAAATCATCATCCAAAGATGTTTCTTCATTAACATATTCGAGCACAACAGGTGTTTGAGAGATGGCCTCAGTGACCAAATGCTTTTGTTGTGGGTTTGTTAATGCTGGTTCCGATGAGTCGAAGGTTGAGTAGAGTTAAGCTCGAGAAAGGCTGATGATTTGATGGAAGTAATGAAGATGAGTGAATGTTTGCTGACGGACTTGGTTGATAATTGGCTGGAAGTATTTGGCAGGGAATGATGGCAGAGATGCACAAGGAAGGCAGCAGTGCTGTGTGCTGAGAAGGGACTGACAGAGCTGTGGAGACGAAGAATTCTGGGGAGATTGTTAGAACTGAGTTGCAGCTGGTTGTGTTGAATGGGATCTCAAGAACTGTGGTGCTATAATTATTGTTGAGCTGCTGCCGGAACAAGGAAGTGAAGATGCAAATTAGATGCATGTCAGAACAGGTACTTGGCTGTGACAGTTGCAGCTATGGAGGTAACAATGTTTCGGAGCTAGAATCGCAAGTAGCTAAATATGTGGAGAATGACAAGAGATGGTGGCACAACAGCCATGCCTGACCTTTAGCTGTAGTTTCTGGTGGTTTTGGTCAGAGGCTGTGATGGAATCGGAGACGGAAAGTTGGGTTTGAATCAGATTTGTTGGCAGGGGAGAGGCTCAAAGAGGATGAACTGCCACCAGTCGAATGTTTGTGAAATTGAAGCGTTGGCAGACTTGTAGCTGAGGCAGAGAAGATGGTGCTGGTGAAGATCCATGGAGATTGAGATGATGCAGTCGCTGCTGTGCTTTATGAGCAATTGCAAATGGAGGAATTGGCTTTGCGGGAATGTTGCATTGAAGATGTAGGAGTATGGAACTCAGGGTTTAGTGTGGTCTTGGCAGAATGAGATGAAGGTTGCTGCCAAGGGTATTGTGGGAGTGATAGCATAGCAAAGGCTGTGTCATGGTGGTTATGGAGCTGAAATGGGTGCTAAAGATGGTACTCGTGCAGATACAGCTGATGGGTTGGTTGGTGGTGCTGTGAGACAGAGAGCCCGAGATGTTGATGACGCAGTGGATTGCAGCTCAACTGAAGCCAAGGACGAGTAACAGAGACGGAGTTTGATGTTGGTCCGTGGCATCTTTGCCAGGATTTGCTAGCCGTGAGGATGGTGGTGAAGCTAAATGATAGTGTTTGAGACCTGCAGTGACGAGGAGGAGATGGGCCGAGCCTCGTGATGTCGTTTTTATTTGATGATTGTGTTGCAATGAAAGCTGCAGAGTTGAAGTGTTGCAGCTGCAATGGAGGATTTAGATGAATGTTTAGGACAGGGTTCTGAGCTTACATCCATCATGTTGTTATGCCAGTGGGGGAATTGGAGTTACAGGGGGATGTAATGTGACTGTTGAATTCAAGCGAAGGAAAAGTTGGATATGGCTGATTCATGGAGATTGTGAGCTGCAGTCGCAGCTGTGTGTGTGAAGGATTGTTGCAGAATACATGAAATGTAGTATGGCATGGAACTAATAGTGGCTTTAGATGAATAGCAGTGAGCTGCAGGTGATGGGATTGGCAAGTTTGAGTATGCAGCAGTGATGCAGGATTGAGTGCGAAAACTGGGCGAGAATGGCGAGCCGGTCGTACCATCCCGGGATGCCGGATTTCAGAGATTAGAGTGTGGATCTTAAAATTTCATTGAATCGCGAAGCGGGTATGAGTCGGATGCAAGAGTCGGCCGCGACACATATGAGCTACGAGTCACGCTTTTGGGCGCGTTTTCGCAAGAAATAAATTGGGTTAGATGGTTTTTTGTGAATGTATGAACATAGAGAAGGAGAGATGAGTTGTAGGAAGTACATATTTGCCTTGTGACAGTTTCAGTAGCCGGAGGCAAGTTCAGGTGGCTGGAGACAATTTTCCGGTAACAAAATCCGGCGACCGGTGCCGGATTCCGGCCGATTTCCGACCACAATACCAGTTTTCCGTCGACCTCTTTTGGGACATATTTTCACATGGGTTTTCCTCACACATGGGCTTGGTGGACTTCTATCTAGTGGACTTTTGAAGATTAGACCTAATTTTGGAAACAAGAGAGCTATTTAAAGGAAAGACTTTCACAACTAGGGGATATCTTTTATCATATCTTTTTCTATCTTTGCCTCTACTTTGTTTTCTAGGGTTTAGAACCATGAAAGATTTTCTCTTTCTTCTTGTTATGAACTCCATGAATATGAGCTAGAGTTTTCTTTTGGTTATGGATTAGTTGGATTTCCAAACATGAGTTTTTGTTCAATAAATTAGTTTTCTCTCATATTATCGTTTATGATTCACCATCAATATTGTTACATGATTTGAATGTTTGTTTAGTCGAGTCGCGAATCGATTGAGTTTGCTTTCATCTTTATTGCTAGATTAGGTTATTATACGCAAAAGTGATAATTTACGATTGCAAGTAGCATAAATAAGATTATAGTTTGTAGTGATATATTCTTATGATCTTATGTGAACCATAACCTTTGTTAAATCGGATTAGTGCTTTTACACGTTCAATTGCTTTGATTGGCCTGATTTCATAAAACCTAATGCATCTAGGGAATTAAACTTAATAGTGCTTTTACACGTTAGGTTGTTCCTTTAGATAGAATTCATATTCGCATCTTTTAATGTGTTTGTTGATGACAAGAGGAGATTAGCGGGATATTCTTGCGATCAAGGTATTCTAGGGCCTTTGATAAAAATTGAGATTAAAATATCAATTCTAGTTATTGTGTTGAAAACATGTTTGTGATTGAAGACGAAATCCATGACCAATACTTTTCTCATCCTTGATTTGATTTGTTTACCTTTATTGTTTGCTTTTATTTTATTTTACTTTATTAAAAATCAGAAAACCCCATTTGTTTATATAAGAACCGAATCAATTTGACAACCAAGACCTCTCTGTGGGAACGATCCTTTCTTGCCCTTGCTTCATTATATATTTTGAGTAGTAAGAAAGTGTAATTTATTTTTGTGTCGGCTGACAACCGGTCAAATTTTGGCGCGCCGCTGGGGGAGGCATGGTTGTCACTTGTTTTTGGTTTCTTATTTTTTGTTTTGTTTTTAGTTTTTGTTTTATTTTTCTTATTTCTGGTTTTTAACCTTGGTTTGAGAATCTTATTTCAGGTACTTGTTTCTCATGGAAGGAGCATATCATGAATGACTACGGTTTTCAACAACCTCAACAATATGACAACTACCAATTTCAGGGGTATGATCAAAACCAATTCATTGGTTATGACCAATATTCCATGGAACCTTATGGTTTTCCTCAACAACCTTATGGCGGGTATGTGTGTGAACAACCACAAGGATGGGAGGATTCTTATGCTCGTGAACAAAAAGTCTCTAACTTTCTAGACAAAGTTTCCAACTTTTTACAAGAAGAATTTCAAAAAGCAAAAGAGACTACAAACGAGCAACTCCAAGAACTTCGTAAAGGTATTGCTAGCTTGCGAAGAGGCATTGATCAATGCAAGGAAGATATGGATAATTCTAATGTGCATATGGTTTGTGATGAATATTTGATTGATGCTAATGTTGAAAAAGGCCAATCCTTGGGCACTTTCGTTGATAATTGTGTAGTTAACTCAACTCTTGATCGTAATAATGATCATTTACCTATTCAAAAGGAGGAGTTCGAGATTAGCAACACTAAATTCAGCGAGGACCAATCTTATGTTGACTATGATAGTGACGGTGATTATGATACATTGCTTGAACCAACTCATGGTGACATCCTCGAGGAGTGTACAATGGAGTCTAATTGCGATCAAGGTGAAGACGAAGAGGAATATGTCGACACTTGTGTAGATTACTCAAGCATTGATCTTAATAATGATCAAGAGCCTATTCAAAGGGTGGAGCTTGAGGATGATGCATTTTCGAGTGTTCTAAAAAAGTTTCTTATAATAAAATTTGGATCCGCAAAAGAGTATGTGCCTTACAACAAAAAGGAGTGTGTTGAGAATGAGACCGGTTTGACCAATATTGTGGAAGACCCAATTGAGCTTGCATATGATTGTAATGATGATGTTTATGTCGAGACTTTGGTTAAGGCAGAAACGGACGAAGAATGGTTGCAAGGTTTGATAGAGGACCATGATATACAAGAGGTTAATAATTCACTTGAGTTTTTTAAGGATGAAGAGGATTCCGTGATACAAGAGATTGTGATAGGTTTGTCTAACCCTTTGCCTATTGTTTCTTCTCCTTTACCTCTTATTGGTTTGAATGTATGTGCTTCGAGAATATTGTTGAATGAATTTGTTTCTCGATATCCTCCATTAGAGATACTTGATTCTCATACTATGCAGGTTTTGGAACAAGAAACCGTGGAAGTACCCAACTTCTATATTCTTTATACACTTCCAAGTGTGGACAAGTATAAGTGTGGGGGAAACTTTTATCGGTTGATAGCTTCGTTTCTGTTTTATATTACTAATATTTATGTGAAGCTAGTGTTTCCAAGACAGGTTCTATGGAAGGATCCCCAACTTTTCAGATTGTTGGTATATGGGGAATGAATCTTGCAAGGATATAGTCGGGATGACGACTTTAAACCAAGCGCTACATGGGAGGCAACCCATAGGTTTTGTATCTCTTATCTTTTATTTTTCTTTTCTTGTTTTTAATTTTTCTTGTCGCATATTGTTATAAGATCTCCCACCTTGACTTTCTTTGGACGATTCAATTTACATTGAGGACAATGTAAAGTTTAAGTGTGGGGGAGTGGTTAAGCATTTGCGTTGTAAATTTTTCAAATTTTTCAACTTTTGTGTAAAATAGTGAATAAAAACTCCAACTTGTGGTTAGTTTAGAGTCACATAGTATACATGTCGCTAAGATTACATCGAGAATCTCATAAGAGTGACTGAACTTAGAGATGACAGAGAACATGATCGGGTTTCTTACTTGTATGAGAGTTAAAGTTGGATTTAACCATGCGGTGGCAAATAAGGTGCAAATTGAATTCAGTATTTGAGTAGTGGTCCCCTATAGTGGAGACTACCCATGTTACATAATGTGAGGCACCGACCTTGATTCTTTGTACTGTCTAAATATGTGCTTTTAGAGTGTGTGTCACCGTACGTAAATTCCGGGCAGAATGGTGAGCTGTCCAACCTCCCACCAATAGAAGCACTACTTTGATCTCTTGAGTGCTATTTTTATCAATCATGATGGTGACATCGAATTGCTAACTTACATATCACTTGTAATCTTGTTCGCAGTTAGCACCATCCACTTTATCTCTCTCTACACCAACATGTCCATAGAAACACCATCATCATCAACAAGAGGAGCATCACAAATTTGAAGGAAAGTTGAAGTCGTTCGAGGTTTACAAGCAACAATATAAGGAGCAGAATTTTTACAAGTTGAAGACTTATATATAAGAGCGAAGATTATCAAGATGAGAGTTCGAGAAGTTTATGATATACGAAAAACGAGACATATTTTCAAGTTGTCTTTAAAAAAAAAAAAAAAAAATTATAAAAATAAAAAAATTATAACAAAAAAAGAATCATGCGGTAAAATACTTACACTATGGTCTTCAATCGAAAATCATCTTTCCATTCTTGCCATTTGTACTTGTTTTATATTTATTTTCAACAAAGATCATCATTTTGGTTTTATTTCTCTTGTCTTCTAGCTTGAAAAGAAAAAAAAAAAAAAAAATTATAGGAAAAAAAAAATTATAAAAAAATTTCCTTTTGTTCGGGACAACCATTTAAAAAAATTATCGAGACATAAGAATCCAAAAATTAAAATCACTGTTATTTCTCTTGTCTTAAAAAAAAAAAAAATTATAAAAAAAAAAAAAATTAAAAAAAATTTAAAAAAAAATTAAAAAAAAAATTAAATTAAAATTAAAAAAAAAAAAAAAAAAAAAAAAGACAAGAGAGAATTTTGTTAGGTGCATTATTAGTTTTATTATTTTGTTTTGTTTTCATTTTGTATTTGTTTTATTTTTCTTGTCTCATAAAAAAATATATAAAAAAAAAAAAAAAAAAAAGAGATAATAAAAATTCATTGTATCATATTTTGGGTTTGTATAGTTCGTTTTTAGTTTTATTCTTTTAATAAAGCCAATGGAAAGAAGGAATATCTATAAGAAGTTTCAAGCAACAAGGAATTAGAGGAAAAAATTATATTGTCGAGATTCTACGAAATTCAAGAGTTATCATCAAGAGTTGAAGACCGAAGACGAAGATGAAGACACCGATTGAAGACCGAAGACGTTTCTATGGATCTTTGTGAGAGTGGTGCTAGATGCACGCCGAACGGATAACGAGGTAAGTAAGCATATTCCCACCTTCGTTAAGTGGTTGATTTCCTTTCTTAGAGATCGTCAGAAAAATGGGTTTTCAAAAATGAATTAAAAGATGTGGATTTTCAAAACAATTCGGAGGGTTATGCATTCCTACCATTCAACGTGTCGCAGGATTCTCTCTTCATTCCTACCTGGACACATGTGTGACCCATAAAAAGTTGTTTATTATTGAGAGCAACTTCATAAAACCCTTTCTTGTGAGGCAGAGTCGAGACTTTTGATCGCTCCGAACCCGAATTTCTTACGAGAAGGGATGGTTATTTCTCTCTCAACTTCTAAGGATGAGATTGTGTTCATTTATGTGTCTAACTTCTTATGACTAGTGTGCAGAATCTCTATGTCTTCTTAGCGCGTTGGATGCTATCATTTCAGAGAACTAGTAAGTTGGTAAAATAGGTTTTGTGGGTTTATCTCTAGTAAACCCTCACGAGACTATAACTCGTCCACTAGGGACACCTAGGGGTTTAAAGGCTTGTTATTTATGCTAAAAGTGACCGTAGCCTCGACGACACGGAGTTGTATGTATGTTTTAGAATTTGTTTGATTTGCTCGAGGACTAGCAAAGTCTAAGTGCGTGGGAATTTGATAGGTGTCTAAAACACCTAATTTTATATTTAGTATTTATGCTTTCTTTGCTACTTTTCTTGTAAATTATGTATCTTATGATTGCTTTTGAGTTCATCAGGTATGAGGGAGTCATATGACGTAAAAGGAGAAGAAATGGGGCTCATGGCATCAATTGGCAACATTGGATATTCGTGGCCTCGAAGCTAGCAAGCACACAACTCTCTAAGGAATTAATACAAAGAATTATGCAGGAACTAAGCTGCCGGTCTTGTAAGACTGACAATTGAACTTTCAGTTGGTGGCCCATATCTATCATCCGGGTGCCTAAATACCTGTCGTACCTGCAACCTTATCAACTTGGTCGTGAAGAAGAAAATCATTTTCTTCCCCAATTTCAAGTTGTTGTTTCTGTGAGAGAAGAAGAACTTAAGAATTAGTTTACGGGCGACAAGGTCAAGAAGTTGCTGTTGAGAATCGGCTATGGGTTTGATCGGTGTTTGTCATGGATCTAGGATTCTTCTAAAGCCAATAAGGAAAGGCTGGTCAAATGTACAGTCTGGGTGAAGATTTGAGCAAGGAAAGAGCTGCCTGGATCTTTCATTTTGGGGCTGTCTTGAACGGATTTAAGATGCCGAGAAAGAAGAAGGTAACCAAATGTTTTAGCCTGATGTTTGCTGTGGGTTTTGAGAAACAAATGAAGCTTGAAATAATACAACAGAGATGGCGACTTTTGGTGGTTTAATGATCGAGTTTTGGTGGAATTTTGAGGATTGTATTGAAGTGTATTTAAATGATTGGATTTATGTTGAATGTGAAACTGTTACAGGGAAGGTCTCTCTCCATCAGATGTGGAGATTAAAAATCACTGTCAAAGATGTTTCTTCATTAATGAGATTCGAGCACAAAGCAGTGTTCGAGAGATGGCCTCAGTGACCAAATGCTTTTGTTGTGGGTTTGTTAATGCTGGTGCCGATGAGTCGAAGGTTGAGTAGAGTTAAGCTCGAGAAAGGCTGATGATTTGATGGAAGTAATGAAGATGAGTGAGTGTTTGCTGACGGACTTGGTTGATAATTGGCTGGAAGTATTTGGCGTGTGAAATGATGGCGAGAGATGCACAAGGAAGGCAGAAGTCTTTGTGTCTTGAGAAGGGACCGATGAGAGTCGTGGAGACGAAGAATTCTAGGGAGATTGTTGGAATTGAGTTGCAGATGGTTGTGTTGAATGGGATCTCAAGAACTGTGGTGCTATAATTATTGTTGAGCTGCTGCCGGAACAAGGAAGTGAAGATGCAAATTAGATGCATGTCAGAACAGGTACTTGGCTGTGACAGTTGCAGCTATGAAGGTAACAATGTTTCGGAGCTGGAACCGCAAGTAGCTAAATCAGTGGAGAATGACAAGAGCTGGTGGCACAACAGCCAGGCCTGAGTTTTAGCTGCAGTTTCTGGTGATTTTGGTCAAAGGCTGTGATGGAATCGGAGACGGAAAGTTGGGTTTGAATCATATTTGTTGGCAGGGGAGAGGCTCAAAGAGGATGAACTGCCACCAGTCGAATGTTTGTGAAATTGAAGCGTTGGCAGACTTGTAGCTGAGGCAGAGAAGATGGTGCTGGTGAAGATCCATGGAGATTGAGATGATGCAGTTGCTGCTGTGCTTTATGAGCAATTGCAAATGGAGGAATTGGCTTTGCGGGAATGTTGCATTGCAGCTGTAGGAGTATGGAACTCAGGGTTTAGTGTGGTCTTGGCAGAATGAGATGAAGGTTGCTGCCAAGGGTATTGTGGGAGTGATAGCATAGCAAAGGCTGTGTCATGGTGGTTATGGAGCTGAAATGGGTGCTAAAGCTGGTACTCGTGCAGATACAGCTGATGGGTTGGTTGGTGGTGCTGTGAGACAGAGAGCCCGAGATGTTGATGACGCAGTGGATTGCAGCTCAACTGAAGCCAAGGACGAGTAAATGAGACGGAGTTTGATGTTGGTCCGTGGCATCTTTGCCGTGATTTGCTAGCCGTAAGGATGGTGGTGAAGCTAAATGATAGAAATTTGAGACTGCAGTGACGAGGAGGAGATGGCTGAGCCTGTGATGCTGTTTTCGGCTGATGATTGTGTTGCAATGAAAGCTGCAGAGTTGAAGTGTTGCAGCTGCAATGGAGGATTTAGATGAATGTTTAGGACAGGGTTCCGAGCTTACATCCATCATCTCATTATGCCGAGTGGGGAATTGGAGTTACAGGGGGATGCAATGTGACTGTTGAATTCAAGCGAAGGAAAAGCTGGATATGGTTGATTCATGGAGATTGTGAGCTGCAGTCGCAGCTGTGTGTGTGAAGGATTGTTGCAGAATACAGGAAATTTAGTATGGCATGGAACTAATAGTGGCTTGAGATGAAGAGCAGTGAGCTGCAGGTGATGGGATTGGCAAGTTTGAGTATGCAGCAGTGATGCAGGATTGAGTGCGAAAACTGGGCGAGAATGGCGAGCCGGTCGTACCATCCCGGGATGCCGGATTTCAGAGATTAGAGTGTGGATCTTAAAGTTTCATTGAATCGCGAAGCGGGTATGAGTCGGATGCAAGAGTCGGCCGCGGCACATATGAGCTACGAGTCACACTTTTGGGCGCGTTTTCGCAAGAAATAAATTGGGTTAGATGGTTTTTTGTGAATGTATGAACATAGAGAAGGAGAGATGAGTTGTAGGAAGTACATATTTGCCTTGTGACAGTTTGAGAGCGGAGGCAAGTTCGGAGTGGCTGGAGACAATTTTTAGAGTAACAAAATCCGGCGACCAGGTATGTTCGGATTCCGGCCGATTTCCGACCACAATACTAGTTTTCCGTCGACCTCTTTTGGAACATATTTTCACATGGGTTTTCCTCACACATGGGCTTGGTGGACTTCTATCTAGTGGACTTTTGAAGATTAGACCTAATTTTGGAAACAAGAGAGCTATTTAAAGGAAAGACTTTCACAACTAGGGGATATCTTTTATCATATCTTTTTCTATCTTTGCCTCTACTTTGTTTTCTAGGGTTTACAACCATGAAAGATTTTCTCTTTCTTCTTGTTATGAACTCCATGAATATGAGCTAGAGTTTTCTTTTGGTTATGGATTAGTTGGATTTCCAAACATGAGTTTTTGTTCAATAAATTAGTTTTCTCTCATATTATCGTTTATGATTCACCATCAATATTGTTACATGATTTGAATGTTTGTTTAGTCGAGTCGCGAATCGATTGAGTTTGCTTTCATCTTTATTGCTAGATTAGGGTTATTATACGCAAAAGTGATAATTCCTGATTGCAAGTAGCATAAATAAGATTATAGTTTGTAGTGATATATTCTTATGATCTTATGTGAACCATAACCTTTGTTAAATCGGATTAGTGCTTTTACACGTTCTATTGCTTTGATTGGCCTGATTTCATAGAACCTAATGCATCTAGGGAATTAAACTTAATTAGTGCTTTTACACGTTAGGTTGTTCCTTTAGATAGAATTCATATTCGCATCTTTTAATGTGTTTGTTGATGACAAGAGGAGATTAGCGGGATATTCTTGCGATCAAGGTATTCTAGGGCCTTTGATAAAAATTGAGATTAAAATATCAATTCTAGTTATTGTGTTGAAAACATGTTTGTGATTGAAGACGAAATCCATGACCAATACTTTTCTCATCCTTGATTTGATTTGTTTACCTTTATTGTTTGCTTTTATTTTATTTTACTTTATTAAAAATCAGAAAACCCCCTTTGTTTATATAAGAACCGAATCAATTTGACAACCAAGACCTCTCTGTGGGAACGATCCTTTCTTGCCCTTGCTTCATTATATATTTTGAGTAGTAAGAAAGTGTAATTTATTTTTGTGTCGGCTGACAACCGGTCATGTTGCTCCCAGCAGAGTAACACGAATCTCCAAGTGTCACTAATGAGGCATGCACGAAATACCCGTACGGGCTACAACTCTCGGTGTGTTATACTAGCCCGATTGAGCATACATCTCTCGGTGTGTTATACTAGCCCGATTGAGCCTACAACTCTCGGTGTGTTATACTAGCCCGATTGAGCATACATCTCTCGGTGTGTTATACTAGCCCGATTGAGCATATATCTCTCGGTGTGTTATACTATCCCGATCGAGCATCTGGACTGTCCATGTCAGTCTCATAAATAATCACGACCACGCAAGTTGGCCGCATGATTTAACCAGCCTAGACGATCCTCAGCAGGAGCAGGCTACCACCTTAATGACCACCAGCGGGCCCGTTTATGCCCTGGTCGGTCGAATGCATACCACGCCTCCCAAACGACCACCAAACACCAGCCTAGAGTATGATGGTTGGGCTAGTGTGGAAAACATGTACGCACAAGACTGCCAATGACGATATCAAACAGATCGCGTCCGTCCAACTTCGCCGGAATAGTTGGAAGACATAAATCGTCCCATGGCCGGTTGGACAAGCGTTGTCCTGCACACCGGCGGACCCCCTTCATGCCTGCATGATCGATCCTCCCCTGAACTAGCCATAAAACCACGTACGGTTGCCCGAAGTTGGGACGGCGTGAGGTTTAAAGGGTCGCAGGAAATTCCACTAAGGTCTCAAATTGATCACGACCATCCAACTTCACCAGCATGTTTGGATGGATTAGATCAGGCCTAGGACCGTCAGTCAGGTATCACCATGTTCACCACCGACCCAATGTGGGTCCCACATGGTCGGCCTCCCCAAAGGAGGAGCATAACCTGCCAAACCGTTAGGTTGAAATCGTGTACACATGACCGATCCAAAACCCTAATTAGGGTTTGCGGCATATTACATGTGTCGCTAATCGATCACGAGCGTCCATCTTCGCAAGCATAGATGGAAGGTGTATATGTGGACTTAACAGGTCATGAGCATGTCAACACGATCACCGTGGGCCCGTCTACACGCATGACCAATCGGCCAAGACCGACCATGGATAGACGCCTCGATTCGTGCACCTAAACTAGGGATGGACGTGCGGCCCCCGATTCCTTTGTGGCAACGGATTTCTGCCGCAAACCGATCTCAACCATTCAACTTTGCCAAACAAATTGAGTGGCCTAGATTATATCTTCATGGGGTAATGAGGTATGGACGTGTACACCGGCAAGCTGTCTACATGCATGCCCGGTCGGTCCTGTATAATACACCTCCCATGCTTGGTTTCGACAAAGCTGAAGAGTGATGCTTGCACACCTCTTCAAGACCCTAAACTCCATCAACGGTCGCAGATGAGCGTCACAGATCATCTCGTCCGTCCAACTCTACCAGCTTGGTTAAGAAGCCCTGGTTAGGAGTTAAGCGACCAATGAGGCATCCCCATGATCACCGTCCACCACTCTTCCACATAAAGTGATCGGTCAAAGCATGGCTCGCCCATGCAGCCTCCAAACGATCACTCGAAGATGGTTGGATGTGATGCTATTTTAAGACGCTTGATCGTGATTTACTCCGTTAAGCCTTAAAATAGCGATGCTTCATACGTGTTGAATATATTTGATGCATTACATGCATAGAATACACACGATATTTTATAAGTATCGACTTCCCAAATAACTTAGTTATTTAACGTAGCATTACATGCTACTTCCTGTGGGTCCCACGATCCACACGATCGTGACATCAATCATGTCACAAACTGGGGGATACTTACTGGGGTATTGGTCTGGCGGTTTACAGCGTGCAGCGCACAACGCGCCATCACAAGAACGTGTCAGGAAGTCATGGATGGTTAGTGATGACGGGAGAAGTGGGAAAGACTGGTCGTGTGACACTAACACACAACTCCACTACTCCATCACTCCACTTCGTCCACTTCCCATGAGAGACGTGGGTTTGGCTTAATGACTTGTATAAATAGGTTCTCCTCCCTATTTCGACAAGACAAGACAAGACAGAAAACCAAGTGTTGATACAATCGTATCCCAACACCAGAACTGATAGCTTACATTCTCGCAGCCGGTTCGGCTTTTTCGATACAAGTCGTACACAGCCAACACCTTCATAATCTCAACACATTCTTCGCTTCCCTCCCTAAGATCAACCCCATTTCCTTCACTTTGTGACCGAAGCAAGTCTGGAACAGCCATTTCTTGGTTTAGGCCAGAGTTGTACAGATTGATTTCTCGAATCACAAGCACTCCCATGCAGTGCATTTGTTTAGGGTTTAGATTCATTTCTCATCTACACACCCAAATTACCAAAACCAGCAAAAATAGTTTTCACCCATAAACAATTGGAGACCACAGTGGGAGGTTAATCTCTCGGTTGTAAAGTCAATTCCTTCAAAATCTAATTCAATTTTATCAATTTCGAAGGGGTAGATCTTAGATTCAATTCAATCATCAATCTGTTTCAAGATGGTAGAACTTAGGTCAGGATCAACAATCAATTATGATGGAGCTAGTGCAGATAACACTCTCGGTATTGATGTACCTGTCAGTTGAGCTACTGTGGTCAATACATCTCGTGGAGTCGTCTCTTCTACCACCAACGCCAGCGGAGCAGGAGATGTTCCAGTAAGTGTAACACCTCCTATCACCAGAGCCAGAGCAGCCGCGAATCCCAGCATCTCCTCAAGTGTAACACCTCCGGAAATCAGCATAACAACAACTTGTATTCCTTCATCAGGACGAGGAGCCGGAGGGACAAGAGGAGGACCATCTCCCATTACCATCGCAGACTTGATGGAGAGGCAGGAAGTTCTTGCTAAGACTCAAACGGATATGGCTACAACTCAGAAAGAGGTACTCACTTTTCTTAAGGAATTAACTGATCGATTGCCACAAGAGCCACGACAGCCCCTGGAGCCAACAAGGAACGCACTCAACGCATCAGGATCAGGTACTACAGCGGCGCGGGCCTACATAGACCTGATCAAAGAAGCGATAAACGACATACTCGATCTCCTCATCGAGATGACACAAGATACGAGCAGTTCTCCTGTCGATGAGGGTCCTCGCAGCGATCCTCCTCAAGTCAATAGTTTCACTATGAACCAGAGGCCGGTGGATCAGTAAGCGGTTTCTCTATTGGAAAGTTTATGCAAACTTTTATACCTCTCGAAGAATCAGCGGGCGGAGACTTTCGCTGCAATTAACCATATAGCCCTGGACGTGCACTGGCTCCTTCACACCTAGAAGTCTCGAACGCATCGAAACATCTCGTGAATAATGTTACATTTACGAGAGGTCGACATGATGGCGAGAGGAAGGTCACAAGGGCCCTACATGTTACTGCACGCATCAAGGATTCGAGTTCAAGAGGACCCTCATCGACACGGGAGCGTCTTCGAATGTGATTACTCTCAAGACTCTCAGGACAGCGAAGGTTCGCCCATGCAAGATCCAGCACATACGGGTATGTCAATCTGAATTTATCAGTAGGGCCCATTCTGTCGAAAGTGAAATTCGAAGTCATCGAGAAGGAGCCGGACTATCATATGATACTAGGGAGACCATGGCTTCATGACAATAGGATCGTCCCTTCAACGTGTCACCAATGCCTGAAGACTATGCTGAATAAAGAAGTCGTTCGTATTCCTGCATCATTGTCTCCTTATGCACCAATATACGGAGTGAAACTGTTCGAAATGAGGGAAGCTCCGCGGGAAGGATCAGGCAAATTCCATTACATCCCACTCCCTACGTGGGCGTCAATCCAGGAGGAGGACCGACTTGCATCATCGAAGGCTAGGCCCCATGATGCATCCTTGCTGACAAAGCGTCTCAATTCTTCTCTCTGCCCAACGGGATGCTACAACAACGACGAGCCACAAGGAGAAGTGCTAAATGCTCCATGATGAGTGCCAAATATTGCATATTTATACACCTTTTTATTGGCATTTAACTCATCTTTTGTGCTCAAAAATCAGATATTATCCCAGATTCTGTATTTTCTTTGTTTTCAAGAATAAATATTTGTACTAATTAATTTTGTGTTTTTAGGTAATAAATAAAGCTCAAGAAATTGAGGAGCCAAAAGAGCGAGAAAATTGGAGACGAGCGTCTATGGAGCAAAAGCCAAAGCCGCGCGCATCGGTGCAACCCAACAAGAAGCAATCCATCTACAAGACATAGGCTTGGCAGTCCAAGACCCGGCCCATAACTCGAGTCCACACCCGATTCATTCTGAGCCGTAAAGATCTCACCCAGCCGCATCCAACGCTCGGTCCTTTAGGCACATCAATTCTCGCTGCTCCTGCTTCACATCGAAGTCACCTATATCCCTTCACCCAAACCAAACACTCCCCAGCTCCATTTCTCTTTTCTTTCTCCCCGACAAAAACCAGAGAAACCCATTTTCTCTTCCCCCGACCATACCATGGCAGAGCAGAGCCATCACCACCATCACCAGTTTCTTCTCCCGACAGCAGCAGCAACACGGCCACCATCTCCGCCTCCTAGTTTTACCCATCTCTTTCTTAGCTTCTCTCATAACCCTAGAAGCTAGGTTTGAGATAGATAGAATTAGGGTTTGTCAACAGGAGGGAACAAAGACTTGCATATCCGAATTAGCAGAGGGAAACACTCGATTCAGATGTTTTGGTGAGTGGGTCTCTCTTGGTTTTGTTGAATTGAAACTCTTGTGAGAGATTTTTGTATAAATAGGAATGAGCAGAGTATGTGAATGTTATGCCTGGATTAGCCAGAGCACAAACTTAGTTTAATTTGTGTTTTTAATTGTTTTAATTATGTTCTAAGTTTCATTACTAGGGTGTAGATGATACCCCTAGTTGTATGCTAATGTGATCAATGTTTATATTGTTCTTGATGTGCTTACACTGTTTTAGGATTGATAATTAGCTGGTAAATTTAATAATCCTGTGATAGATTGTACTGTAAGAAGACAATCTATACTAGGGGAGAATTAGTGTATTAGTTAATCAAAAATCCACCTGAGGCCTTCAAGGGAAGGTTCAAGACACAATAAGAACTTGCTTTGCCTTAGTTTAGAACTAGAGGGTTGATTCAATCACCCTAGTACTCTCAATAACCTAGTTACAATCTGTCTGTTGCTACCTTGGTTTACAATCACATCTTCATCCAGTCGTATCGACAACCAACATTTGTGTTACACACTTCCTTGAAATCAGTTTAGTAAGCCTTAGATCAGCTTAAGCCACTACATTTCCCTGTGGATCGACCTGTACTTGCCACGCCTCCAACAGGCGCTGTGCACTTGCAGTTTTAACGTAGGCAAGACACTTTCCAGAGCCTACCAAGTTTTTGGCGCCGCTGCCGGGGATTTGGTAGTGTGTTGTGTAGTTCCATAGTGCTTACATCACTGATTTTCGCTTCAACCTTGTATATATATGCTTTGCATTGTTGCTTTTAGCCTTGTATTAGTGTAACTTAGTTGTTAGTTTCTTTTTCTGCATCTTCTATTGCATATTATATCATTACACTTTAGTTAATTTCTCTTAAGTGCATATTTGCATATCTGCATTCTCATCTGTGCATTGCACTCACTATCTCATTTAGCATCTGACCTGGCTTGAGCTGTCACTACTCAGCTGCACTACAAAATCCATGTGATTAATTGCTTAAACCATCATCTGTGCCAGCTGAATCTTGTAGGAGCTATTTGACTTGCATTCTTTCATCTCTTCCTGTTAAGCTCTGCATCTCTGACATGTAGAGTAACTTATTGTAATCATCTCATCTCATAACATATAGTGGTAATATAATCATCTCATACCCATAGCTGTATGTTGAATCAACCCCCCCTGTCAGTCCAAATAAGCATCACAGCTTTTCAGTTTCCCCTGTAAAACATCAATACATTACTCTCAGGCTTATGCTAGCATCAACATTGATCTTTTTGCTGTAATATGCACATTTTTGGAACTAAAACTCTCTCTTGAGTAAACAGGTGCCTGTAACCTCTGCTGAGCAAGCCCAAGGAGGGGAAGAGAAGGGCGCTGAACTTGAGTTCTACAACACCCTGAGCAACCCCTGCAATCTATAAGATTCAGGTGAGTGGTCCCTTGATAGCTGAATTGCATATATGATAGCTGAATGTGCTACACCTTTGTACTCCATGCATATATCCTAGTTGAAGGTGCTATGACTTTGTGCTGAAATGTATGGGTATGTGCATGAAATTGTCAAAATTGATCTGTGCAATACATTGCATCCTCATTGTATATGCATGTATCACCCTTGCATAACAAATTAGCCTACATGCATGATAAACCAGCTACTTTGCTAATTATTGCTCACACCTGAAATCCTTATGCTTGTGTGTTATGTGCCCTTACCTTACATTGCCCTGTGCTCAACTCCAGCCCCTGAATCTGTGAGTTGAGCTGCAACTTGGATATCCAAGTTGGCTGTAAGCCCAAGTTGAAGTCAACTGAGGAAGTTGATATCAACTCAGAGAGTTGACACAACCCATCTGACCTGTGCCTTGTGCATTTGCATATCTACATTGTGATGAACTGAGATGAATATAAGGCGCTGTGAATGATATACCCTGCTGATATCTGCATAAGTGTGTAAAACTCCTGAAAATTTGAGGTCAACTGAGCCAGTTGACACTCTGCGGCATGTTAAAACTGTTGTAGAGTGCTTAACTTGTTCAGCTGTTCATTTGCTGCATCTGCCCTGCATCTTTGCATTTGATTAATGAAGCCTTGAATAACTTGATCACCTGCCAAAAATCTTGAGCTCTCATGTGCTATGTGCATTACCACTCTGTGCATTAATACTTGAATGAACTTTTCATCTGTTACATCTGTGAACTGGTACCAATCTGTGGATCATCTTGTGGCATTGGAGTGAATGTTGATTAGCAGAGTTTGTGATTAGCATTTAGCCTGTTTTTCAAACACACTAACCCAACACATGCTTCACCATTGAGTGAGCACAACCCAATACCCTGTGCACCTCACAAAATTTTTGCTCTTCTTGTGCACCTACCAAGCTGTGCTGTGCACAAGTTATGTTGTTCTGTGCACATAAGCTGTGTTGTGTCTCTCTTGAAACAGCAGCAAGAAGAAGCACTCCTCTGTGCTAGAAATTGGGTGTCATTTTGTGATGCTCTATGTTGTTCTGTGCTCATAAGCTGTGTGCATAAGCTCTGCCATATAAACCAGCCAAACTGGGCTTTGCACAACCACACGGGCTGTGCATCTTTTTACATAACTGGGCCGAGACCTTTGTGCAACAAACTGAAGCCCACATCAACTGGGCTGTGCCAACCACTGGGCTATGCATTTGCACATCAACTGGGTTGTGCACAAACTGAAGCCCACATCAACTGGGCTTTGCATAACCTGGGCTGCGCATTTACAGCAGCAACCAGCACTCCTGTGTGCTTGTATTGGTGTGACATTTTTGTTTCTCTGTGTTGAAAATTAATTGGCTGTATGCATGTATGCTGTTCTTGTAACCAAAAATTTTGCCTGACATGAGAGGATTGTGGGATGTCACTAGGGATGAAGATCATCACATAGATCCATTAGAGAGCTTGCTTATGGGCATGCTTCACAATATGAACATCCCACAACCCATAATGATTTTAGGGAGTATTATGAGCCATCTCAGGACCCTGACCTTGAATGCATGTACCCTAATCATTTTGCACAGATGTATCATTCACCACAGTGGGGAGTTGAACAAATTTATACTCCCCCGACCTCGTATATGCACTCAGTGGAAGAAAACCTCATGCTCATAGAGCAAAACAATGCTAGGTTTGAATTAAATGCATTGCATGATCATCCATCTAGCAACATGTCTGAGTTTCCCTTGTGTAGTGAACCATGTGCACAACCATATGATGAATATCCATATGAGGCATGCATACCCACTAGTGAAGACTCTCCTTCAATTGAACAACTTCACTTGTTCTTAAGGATGAACCTGATTCATTTACAAAGAGAAGAATGGAAGGAATTTCATGATAGGATGATTATTGTCCCTAATAAAGTAAATCTTGAAAATAGTGTTTCTATTCCTACTCATGCAACTGACACTGAACATAAGCCTAATCAAGAGGTAAATGAGTGCACTAGAAATGCTACAACTTTGAATAGGGAAATGCATTTTTGTTATGATGATGATGATGAATATGATATGTTAGAAGAGCATGTGTATGCTGAAAATTTGGTGGAACCTTTGGGTTCAACGACGTTAAGCGTCTCTTCTGTGAACCCTATGATTGATGCTTCTTCTAATATTCATACATGTGATGCTGAATTGGGGTTTGAACAATTGTTCGTTGAAAATGAGCATGCTACACAACTTGTTTGTGACTTAAGAAAGGATGAATCTTCTGTTGACACTAATATTCTTATGGATCATGATATTATTTTTGTGTCTGATTCCCTGCCCATGTCACAATATGTTGCCTCCTCTGATGATTATGACATGGAGATTGATGAATTGTTCTATGCAAGTGAGCATGATTTACCTTTGTCCGACTTTAGGAAAGTGTGTAATGGTGCAAATGATCTTATACATCTTATACATGAAAACAACTTAGATGTACCTACTTTCTCTCCTAAGTCACAGATTGAAACCCCTCCACCAAATCTGGATGTGGTTTGTCACAAAATATCTAAACCAACTATTCTGAGAGTTCCTAATCTAGGCCTAGAGCTTTGTGCTTCCCAAGTCCTCTTGGACTATTTTGCATCAAAGTATAACACCTTTAGGGAGCCACAGTTGGAATGTATGTCTGCTTGTTCTTAGCAAAACTCATTTTGAATTAGACCTTGTGCATGATGTACCTTTGAATTTGCAAGATTTTGTGCTCAAAAACACATCTGTTGAGTTTAGGTTTGGGGGAAAATCGTTCACATATGCAATCTTACCTGCACTCTCATGTTATATATGTGTAAGGCTGTTGATGTTTGTACATATTTTCTATTGGGTTGATCCTCAACTCTTTAGATTGTTGGTGTATGGTGAATTTTCATTGTATATAATCCAGTAGGACTTGTTAAATTTTCTATCTTGATTCGGTTGAGTCTTCTTTTATTGTGCTAATCCGATATGATCTCCGCTGAGAATGTTGGATTCTAGCCTTGACTAATGAAGCTCTAACCTTGCTCCCGCCGACATCCGGTAATCTCTTCCCTTTTCTCTACTCAGCATAGTTCTCTTGGTATGTGACTGTTTAAAATTTTATCATCTGTTGACACATTGAGGACAATGTTTGATTTAGGTTTGGGGTGCATTTGCATATAGAGTTTTTAATCTTATATTTCTCAAAAAAAAAAAAAAAAAAAAAAAAAAAAAAACTCTTTGTAAATACTTGCATAAAAACCTCCAACTTTTAGAGATCTTAGAGTCACTAGCATGCTTCTATCTATGTTTACATAGAGTCTCGACCGAAATAATGAGAACTTGGAAGTACTTTGGAGAACACAATCGGGTTTCTTAGTTGATTAGAGCGTTAAAGTTGGATTTAACCATACTGGGAGGGCGAATTAGGTGCTTGTTTAGACATTCGGTAGTAGAATTGTGATCACCCATAGTGGAGACTACCCATTTTACATCAAGCGAGGCACCAACCTTCGATTTTTGTGACTTTCTAGAAAAGTTGTTAGAGTGTGTGTCACCGTACGTCAATCAGGGTAGGAATGGTGAGCTACCCAACTTCGCACCACTTTCAGCACTACTTTTGATCTCTTGAGTGCTAATTTTGTCAATCATGAGGGTGACGTTTAAAGATGAAAACTCCTTCTAAATATCGATTTGTAGTTAGCATCACTCTCTCTCCCTCTCAACAACATCAACACATTCATAGAAACACATCATCGTTAGCAAGCGGAGCATCATCAGAATATTTGAAGAAAAGTTGAAATAGTCCAAGGTTTACATGCAACAAAGAAGAGAAAAGAAAATAGGATGAGAATTAGTGAAGTTTATGAAATCAAGACAATACAAGTTTTATTGTTACTTTCATTTCATGTATGTTCAAAAAAAAAAAAAAAAAAAAAATGTTTGTCAAGTTTTTGTGGAGTTCAAAAGTTCATCATCAACTATTGAAGACCGAAGATTGAAGACATTTCTATGAATGCTGAAAGAGAGTAATGTTAATTGCCGATCGGGTGAGAAGGTAAGTGAGTACTCCCATCCTTGCTAATGGTTGATTTCCTTTCTTATAGATCATCGAGAAAAAAAGATTCTTTTTGTCCACAACTCGTGGAGTCTCCAAATTATTTCGGAAGGTTATCCTTCTCATCTTCAACGTGTGCAGGATTTCTCTCTTTATTCCTGCCGCACACATGAGAGACTAAAAAAGCGATCTTTTTGAGTGCAATTATCATAAAACCCTAATGGTGAGGAGAAGTCGAGGCTTATGATCACAATCGAATCCGAATTCTTTCATATGGTATGGTTATTTCTCGCTCAAGCACTTAAGGATGAGAATGCGTTCTTTGGTAGTTCTAAATTCGTGTTACTAGCATGCGAAACTCTATGTCCTCATAGCTCCTTGGATGCTTGAGACTCTTTTACACTTGAAGTTGGAGAAGGTTTTGTGGGTACACCCTGGTAAACCCTCACGAGACTACAACTCGTCCACTAGGGACACCTAGGGGTTTAAAGGCTTAGTGCATACGCTAAATGCATTCGAGAGACCAGCGACGGGGGTATAGTTAGGATTTCTTAATTTCTCTGTTTCACTTGAGGACAAGTAAAATTCAGGTTTGGGGGTATTTGATGAGTGCCAAATATTGCATATTTATACACCTTTTTATTGGCATTTAACTCATCTTTTGTGCTCAGAAATCAGATATTATCCCATTCTGTATTTTCTTTGTTTTCAAGAATAAATATTTGTACTAATTAATTTTGTGTTTTTAGGTAATAAATAAAGCTCGAAGAAATTGAGGAGCCAAAAGAGAGAAAAATTGGAGACGAGCGTCTATGGAGCAAAAAGCCAAAGCCGCGCGCGCATCGGTGCAACCCAACAAGAATCAATCCATCTACAAGACATAGGCTTGGCAGTCCAAGACCCGCCCATAACTCGAGTCCACACCCGATTCATTCCGAGCCGTAAAGATCTCACCCACCCGCATCCAACGCTCGGTCCTTGAGCACATCAATTCTCGCCGCTCCCGCTTCACATCGAAGTCACCTATATCCCTTCACCCAAACCAAACACTCCCCAGCTCCATTTCTCTTTTCTTTCTCCCGAAAAAACCAGAGAAACCCATTTTCTCTTCCCCGACCATACCATGGCAGAAGCAGAGCCATCACCACCATCACCATTTCTTCTCCCGAAAAGAAGCAGAAGAACACGGCCACCATCTCCGCCTCCTAGTTTTACCTATCTCTTTCTTAGCTTCTCTCATAACCCTAGAAGCTAGGTTTGAGATAGATAGAATTAGGGTTTGTCAACAGGAGGGAACAAAGACTTGCATAGCCGAATTAGCAGAGGGAAACACTCGATTCAGATGTTTTGGTGAGTGGGTCTCTCTTGGTTTTGTTGAATTGAAACTCTTGTGAGAGATTTTTGTATAAATAGGAATGAGCGAGTATGTGAATGTTATGCCCGGATTAGCCGTGAGCACAAACTTAGTTTAATTTGTGTTTTTAATTGTTTTAATTATGTTCTAAGTTTCATTACTAGGGTGTAGATGATACCCCTAGTTGTATGCTAATGTGATCAATGTTTATGTTGTTCTTGATGTGCTTACACTGTTTTAGGATTGATAATTAGCTGGTAAATTTAATAATCCTGTGATAGATTGTACTGTAAGAAGACAATCTATACTAGGGGAGAATTAGTGTATTAGTTAATCAAAAATCCACCTGAGGCCTTCAAGGGAAGGTTCAAGACACAATAAGAACTTGCTTTGCCTTAGTTTAGAACTAGAGGGTTGATTCAATCACCCTAGTACTCTCAATAACCTAGTTACAATCTGTCTGTTGCTACCTTAGTTTACAATCACATCTTCATCCAGTCGTATCGACAACCAACATTTGTGTTACACACTTCTTTGAAATCAGTTTAGTAAGCCTTAGATCAGCTTAAGCCACTCCATTTCCCTGTGGATCGACCTGTACTTGCCACGCCTCCAACAGGCGTTGTGCACTTGCAGTTTTAACGTAGGCAAGACACTTTCCAGAGCCTACCACTCCACGACAGCTGCAAGATGGCACCAACTCCACAACTGATGAGCTCGACGATGAGGAGTCTCCTAGGCCTATCTCCATCATATCGACCTTGTGTAAGCATTCATACAATCTCCGATCCAAGCCGGTCAAACAATCTTCGAGGAAATTCAGGTGCGAGATCAGGTGTTGCATGGATTCCAGAGACTTGAACGAATGCTGCCCCAAAGATGATTTTCCTCTACCTAACATCGACATGTTGGTAGATGCTACCAGTGGACACGGCATGTTATCCTCCATGGATGGATGTAGCGGTTACAACCCGATAAGGATGTATGAGCATGATGCAATCAAATCCAAGACTCAAGTTATCCTCACAATGTCGCTGCCGTGAACCGTGAAGGAGATCCAAAGCTTCATGGTCAAGGTGAACTACATTCGACGTTTTATACCTGGTCTGGCCTAGCTCGTTGCTTCATTCACTCGCTTGATGAAGAAAGGAGCAAGTTTCGTCTGGACCGCACAACAGCAGGAAACGTTTCTGAAGATTCAACGAATATTGTCATCTTCAAATCATCACAAAGGGTTCGCCTATTATGTCAGCCCGGACGAGAGCGGGCCCGGGACATCTTCAGATCTACTGGAGCCGAAGGTGTAATTGCGCATCAATAGAGCGGTACCTGTCAATCATGCTTTGTTAAAAAACCAGCGCTTTCAGACATCCTCTGAACTCCGTGAAGATGCTAAACGCTCGGTTGCGACAAAGACTCCGCCCGCTAGAAACAAACAAACTGCCGTAATGAAGAGCCTCACGATGTTCGTGGAAGCATATATTTCACCAATGGGCAATACAACCTTCAGCCTTTTGTAAGCATTTTCCTGTAGGAGGAAAACCACCGAGATACAACATCCTGCGCGTCAACTCCAACTCTAGTACCGCATGCACGACTGCCACAATGATGAAACAACGTCCAAGATATTCCATGCCTGGCTCGACGGCAGCAACATCAATGAGAGACGCTTTCAGAATTTCGTCTCCCATAGAAGAATTAGTTGCGTTACCAAAATGAGATTGCACCTGGGTCTTAAGAGTACATACAGATTCTCCATGTCAAGAGCTTCATCATTAATTAAGTCATTCGCATGAAGGAACTTCCCTACTCCTCAAAGACACTATCCAAAGATGATAATGGCAAAGGAGTATGACGCTTAGCACTGCCCATCTCAAAGATGGTGAATTTAGAGAGATGCAAGCACGTTATCATTCCAAGATGTCCAAAGACGAGGATATACTCAAGAGTGAAGACATATTTTCAAAGGCCGGTGATATTCCTGGACGTCTATGAAGCGCAACGCAGGCGAAAAGACGGCCTCATGAACCCAGCGTGACAACATTTATCAAGTCGAAAGCTCAGTGGATACTCGGGGGCATGGGACTGTCTCCCTCTTCTCTATTCCATGAAAACATCAAGAAAGCCATCGGTTCCAGCTTCTCCCTCTAATAACGAGACGATCTCTACCATTTTATGAAGGGTGCCAAGTTCGTGCAAGTTGCCACCACGCCTCTCCCTGCCAGTCTCTTCTGATCACATCTGCTGCCAAGAACCATTGTTGCTCGTCGATTGCTGCCATCTAGAGCTTCACCATATCAACGACCACTACATACAAAAGACCCATCGGGCATACAAGATAGAGCCACGTAGACCACGCTTGGGGACTGAGGCTCAACATGAAATTTCTTCGCCGTTAGTCAAGAACTTCTTCAGCACAAGAGAGATGGTCAATCAAGAAGCATGTAATTCGCAAGGGGAAACCAAACAGAAGAAGAAGCCGCTTCAACGCTCCTCCAAGCCAGGCCGCTTCAATGCTCTCT
>JAJJWW010003342.1:0-27099 GCA_023531295.1 Papaver armeniacum
GACCATCCCAAACCATCATGTTCCTTACTCACCAATAACCTTCAGCAGTAACATAATCCTACTTTTTCTTCCTACAATTCTGTTTCAACCACCGCTTGCCAAACGAGGGTGATTTCTTTCTTCCAAATTCTCTTCCAATTGGTTCCATAGCATTCATTACTTCTTTAGAATCATTAAAACCCAATCCCATATGCTTGTAGGTTCAACACTGGATTCCCAAATTATCTATCGATTATGCTAAGAAGTAAGAACAAGATATATTCCCCTACTTCTGAAAGTTGTCACTTTACATGATTTGCCCATACAATAACAGATTCAATGTATAAGGTCAAAACAAGTTTAAAGTATGCATCACATTCTCATCAGATGATAAACAAATGTGCAATAAGAAATCAATATACTTCACTAGTAGAAGAAGAAAAAAAAAAACTGCTATAAAGATAAGAATGATGACATAAAAATAGTAACATAAAAATAGACTAACAACAGTAAGCTTTATATACTACTGTCAGACAATGTCAAAAGTAAATGCAATCTCAAGTTGAAAGCCATATAAATATAAATACTGACAGGAATAGAATCTCAGCAAGATTACCAGTTAATAAATGTGTACAGGATCTCATCTTACTAATCTTCTGCAATTCACGGCTTTCTATCTCAATCTCTGTATATTTTCTTCTCCTAATTCCTTCAAAGAGACTAAGGTGATCTGGTGAGGGAATATTTGACTAAGATTTTTATACTTGAAGCTTTTTCGATGTTGAAGTTTTTGCATCATAAATATCTAGAGACTTACACCCAAAACATAAAAGACCACCACTTTGGTAAAGGCAATGGTTCTATCTTGGAAGACTAAACTCTTTCTTCCAACCCAATGGCTTGTGTTTCACCTGCTCTACCGTGTCAAGATTATCATTCTTTCTCCCTTAACATATGTCATAACACGTGCTTGTATGATTTCTAAGTAAAACAAAACACCATCTAACTCCGCTAAAATAACTTTCCAACTTAGAGTCTGGTGGCAGAGGTACTTCATGAAACTTCTCCTCGATCAACAAAGCGAACACCCTTTTTCCTATTGTATCCACCCAATGCAGCGCTCCATTCACAAAGACACCATGGCCAGTGGTAAATGGACAAATTTAGAATCAACCTCCCAACATTTCTCCACCCCCTTGCCAAGAGTGTACACTGAACTTGTATAAAATGTCTCCACCTGACTTATACAACATAACAACTTTATACTCATTAGTTAATGGAAGGTAACCAAATCCATTCGGGCAAAACAAACACCCATCATCATTTCGATCTCTCTCAAAATTCTGAGCATAACATACTCTCTGGTCACCAGGTTACAGATACAAGCAGTAGATTTCCAAATAGACAGACTAAACCATTAAACGAACCAACAACCCATGATAACAAAAACGGAGGGTAACTAAACCTTCTAATACCATGCATAGGCTTCCCATTATGTTTATCACTATACTGAAATAATGCAGTTGTGTAGACTCACCTTTGAGAAGAAAAACCTAACGAATCAGTGGAGCGATTAAGATGAGTTAGATGCAATCGGAGAGAAGGATGGATGATGAGAAACGAGATAATCCTCCACGGTTTGCAGACAGATTTGCAATCTAGGATAGATTCAACTGGTACTCGAGTTATAATGTCGAGTACAATATCGATCTGTCGGGAGACGATTGAAATTCCCATTAACGAAAAGGGGTCTACAGATGGAAGAAATGTTAAATCTAGGTTTAAAAATTTTGGGAATTTTGGTTGTGACACGTGAGAGAAATGGGTACTGGGTACTCAAAACCTCCAAGGGATTTACGGATAGAAGAAATGTTGAATCTAGGTTTAAAGATTTTGGGAAATTTGGTTGTGAAGAGACTCCACGAGAGAAAATGGGTACGAGGTAGTAAAAGAATGCCTACCTCAGTCTGAGAAATGTGTACAGAATGCCTAGAGGCATGTGGGCTGACATGTGCCGCTTGCACTAGTGGCTTAAACCCCCGCTCTCGCTCGGTCGATCGCCCAATTAATAGTCAATAAAACACCTAAAACTGTAGTCCTGACCCGGCCCTGGCCTCGGCCGAATATTTTGATGGGCCGTGGCGGTAACTAGCACAAAATTATTACCACTACTCCGACTCCTCTGGCCTGCCGAATATTTGAAAGGCCGTGATAGTAACTAGCACAAAATTATTATCGCTACCCAACCTGCTCGTACATGATAAACTTTATGGGCACCTTATGATGAAGCTTGGCCTGCCCGGCCTGATAAAATTAATGGAACGGGCAGCTCGGCGTGTCCCGTTGTACAACCCGAATTTGAGGTTTATTAGAGGCATATCAATAAAAGACATAAATGGGTAATTCGGGAGCAATTTCAGAGACCCATTAGCCAACTATTTTCCCTAATGCCTAGTTTACCCTAATTAATTAGTGTTAATTAATCGTTTTAGGTGCGTGTTAGATGTGAAATCAGCTAATGTTAATCGAACAAGTGAGATTTTTTCTTTCCAAAACACCAAACTGAATCGGTTTATGTTCATGCAAAGAAAGGACCCATTCTAAGTTGGTGTACTGCACGAAAGACACCGAAAATTGGTTGACGTATGTATACATATAAATTCGATTATAATAATCAGCTTCTTATTAGTCATATATAATCCGATCGATGCATTTTCATAAGAAAAAAATGCATTTGTACTTTTAGGACGTATTCATTTATTTAAAATCTACTCATTTTCGTAGAAATCACGGATGCGCCTAACACGTGCATCAAACCTTTGAACCCCTAGGGAGACCCTAGTGGACAAGTTATGGCCTCGTGAGGGTTTTCCGTAGATTTATCCACAATATCTACACAAAAACTTCTAAACCTATCAATCTTCAATGAGGGAAATGGAGGAATCTCCGTCCGGTTCAACAAAACCCGCAATAAAATTTGGGGTATATTCCGTAATTTTGGATACCATGAAGTGATATAGCTTATCAAATGTGAATGCTTCTCCTTTTCCTCTAATTAGTGCGCTTTTATGACTTGTTTCATAAAACACACAACACAAACTTACTTGTTAGTGTTGTTTAATTAGAAGATCAAACGACTTAGCATGTGTAAAATAAGCCATAAAATACTTACAAATTTTTGAAGGGACTAGCTTAAATAGCTATAGTTGAAGATCCGCCGTTGGATAGTTATAAAAGTAACTACCGCATTTTAGATTGACTTTGGGAGGATCCACCACTAGACTTATGGATGTATCTTTATTTTGCTATGACCAAATCTTTCATGGGAGCCTGGATGATGCCATGCTTGGTGTAGAGGTAGAGTATATGGAGTAGGAGTGAATATGCAAGTTTGATACAAAATTACAAATCGAGTTTGGGAATGAGGTTGAAAAGGCGAGGTACCCAAATATACCTCAAGCTCAAAATTTTCCTACCTATAAGTCCTTTCTATAAAAGTGATTGTCTATGGACTCGAGTCGAGACAATACAACTAATCGGTTCACACTTCGTGTGGTCGTATATGGATACGAGATCGAGACAATACAACAACGAAGTATGTTTACTTGATACAAAGGTTCGGACTTCAACCAAACACTATAGGATTTCTTATCAAGTAAATAAGAACTAACATTTGTGTAATTTACTTTAATTATAATAAAACAATTATAATACTGGAAAATAAAAGTAAATGACATACAGTAAGATTCTGTTAACGAGGAAACCGCAAATGCGTAAAAACCCTCGGACCTTGGTCCGACACTGAACATTCTCGTGATTAAGCCGCTACACAAATTACACCTAACTTCGTATAGCTGAGACCAAGTAACTAACCCTATAGTTCACTTAGTTCTTTCTCGCATTCCCACGGCTCCGACTTGTGAATAAGTGACGCACGTGGAACAATTCCTTTGGTTCAGTACTCCAAACAAGAAAGGAACAACAAATCCGCTTGGTATCAACTCTATTCAACCAAGTGATATGAGCTCTGACAAAGGCTCTTAAGTTTATCTTAACATAAACTCCTTCGTCAGGTCCTTAAATCTATCTTATGGTTCAATCACCCAAAGGTAATCGCTTAAGATTAAGCCAATCAATACCTTTAATCACGAGGAAACGTATTGATGCCGATCTACTCAATTAATCAATCCAATCTACCACAAGGATAAACCGTTAAGTTAATTGGATCCTTTTTTCCCAAACAAGACAGTGCACGCCAAAGATTATAAAACCCAAGTCGATATTCAATATCTTCTTTGTCTTCAAATCTTCTTAAATCTTCAATAAAACCTGCACACAATCGACTTGAATCTCTTGTGATCAATCACGCACTGTAATCGGAGTCCCAACAATGGATTATCACAAGATCAGTCTTTATGAACTAACAACGCCTAAATATCCCTCATCGAAACTCGAACTAGTTTGAGTGAATCTTATATCAAAAGAGAAGATTCTCAAGAATAAACAAACTAGGTGCAATCGATTTCAACCACCGTTAGTCAATCAAATCAATCGAAAACAAAGATAAACCGCAATTATCTAGTTTCCCACCAACGGGCAACGCGCTAGAGCTTCTCAATCCCAAAGAAGACTTTAAACTGAGCACTGCAAGAGATTTCTCCCAATTAGGTTACTTCCTCCTCCGAATAGGCTGCTATATTCAAGAATAACAACAAAAGAGTAAATTTGTTGTTACGAAGGATTAGGTTTACAAAGGCAAACTTCGTGTATTTATAGACAAGGAAGTTTGGACACCAAGGAATTTCCAAAACCGAAAATATTCTCAAGATATTCATAAAAGCAATGCATTCGGTTTCATAATTCCCCAAAATGCTCATCCGAAAATAACGATCGAAATCTCTAAAATCTATTTAGTTAATGCACATTACTAATTGTAATTTCTACAAAATGAAATTAATAACCTTAACTAAAAGATTCTTAACTTACTTATGTTTCGATCCTGGGATTCTCTTCCCTTTAGCCTAGGAATATCTTTGAACAATTATAGAAATAAACATTCACAAAGACGTGTTCAAAGTTTGTCTGAACATCTTAACTTTGTAAGTCTCTCTTCACACTTACAACCTTGAAACCGATTTGCCACACTTCCAAACAAGTTTAGAATTGGTTCATCTAACTTTCAAGAACTATGTGACTCGATCAAACCAATATTCAATCACAATCATGGGTTTACTGCTCTACCAAAACAAGTTTCTCCGTTCTACCTCCATGTGAGTACTGCATAGTCACACTAGCTTCCCAAAAGTTCGTGTTGACTAGGTACTAGGATCGGTTCCTCACATTTATATGGTATCTAACTTATACGTTTTGCACATGTCCATAAGATCGGTCCCCTTTCTACTATAAACCTTTTTGCACCCCATACAAGGATCGGCCCTTGATGTACTCGCACCCTTACTAGGATCGGTTCCTTTCTACTATAAGCCGATAATTAGAATTTAAACATTAGAATTTGAACCAAAATTCCTAACCAACAACTGCACGATAAGGTTCAGAAACTAAAATCATGGACCGTCAAAACAAAATTCTCGCTAGTAGATGAAGTATGAGACATTGAGATCTATCACACCTAAAGAGCACAGCAAAATCCGATTGGCGATTGTGAACATATATATGCATAGTTCAGAAAAATTGTAATCCATAATATAACATCTATGAAATCAGTAATCCATCATACTTAATTCATTCATACTAAATAACATTACTCAAATACAGACAGAATTTACAACAACAATAAATTATTTATGTTTTGGGAGCTGGAATGCTCGGCGATCAAGAGAAGATAAATTTTGACAGACAAAAATCAAGCATATTATGACGAGAAAGCAAAGATGAATAAGTACAAAATGAATAAAATTTCCTAAATCAAGGTAAAATTGGTGAGACTAAAACATGGTTCTGCATTTACAAACAAATTAGGTATTTCAATACACATGATATTGGATATTTTATGGCTCTACTTGAGGAAAGAAATGCCTTGTAGCTATACTAAATCCCCAACTTCATAGCAGAATGCTAACAAATTTAAAAACCCGAGTATTAATAGGGGTGTAAATTTTTCCCTCGGCAGCCCATGGCCCGTACAAACCGCCTGGCCCCATGGAAGCCCATCATGTTGCCCTTTGGCCCTTTACAAAGCAGCCCGCCTATCCCGCTTAATTAACGGGACAAAAGTAAAGGCCATGAGTTAAAAAGCCTTGCCCCGCCATGTACCCATCTCAGCCCGCCAACATTAACTGGCCCGTTAGCCCATTAAATCTACCCTACTCATACCTAATTGTCAATTTCTTCTTTAATTTTATATATATAATATACTCGATATATACCTTAATATCTCCCAACATATCTTCTCACGTATATTTCATTTTCCTAATTATAATGAGAAATTATAGGTTTCCTCTGAAAGATGATCCAATCTTGGAATAATTATAGGAAATTTGACCATATTTTAGTTATATTAAGTTACAATATTGTCGCATATTTTTATCTCGTCTAAAATTATTATGTATATTCAAGGCCCGACTGGCCTGCCCGCCACTTATCTCAAATTACTTAACAGGCTTGGACAGGTCATGAGCAGCTTTTTTTAGTATGCCTCGCTCCGCCTCTACCTTTTAATTTGATGGGTAAGAGAAGTTCCCGCCCGTCTCGTCCTGCCTCATTTAATAATTAGGCTACAGCCTCCCGGCCCAATTTACACCCTGAAGTATTAATCTAACTAGAGCAAAAACTTTCAATCAAAATAAATAAATAAAGATCCCCCCAAGAATCAAATGCAAACCCAAACACTAGATTATCAAAATCTTTAAACTATTTAGGTACTCAGACAAATAGACAATTAAAGGTAAAGAATCCTCACCTTGATTAGCAAATAGCCAAATACTGCAATGATATTGTCTTCTTCAGTTCTTTTTAGTTCTGCATTAAAGCTAGGCAATTAGGAATTGGTAAAGCTGCCGTTTAGATTTGACATAGACTAACTCAACACAAAACCAAAACATACAAGCTGGATAGCTTTCTAATACGGATTCCAACCTTGCTTTCTAAAACTATGGAGTCTCAGATTACTGTGAAATTAACTGAGAAGCCTAAAAATTCTAATGCATGTGAGTGAATCAAAATTTTACATTTAATTAACCGAGATTTCATCAAACAACGTCAAATAAAATGAGGTTTATAATGGATAATATGAGATTATCTTCAATCTCTATGATTGAAGTAGAAACGCATTAATCAAAAAGCGTACCGATGTTGGGAGCAAAACCCTAGCTTTGGAAAAGAAACTGTGTGCAAAGCAAAATCCTTAGCTTTGCAGAAGAAAAATTGTAAAGAAGAACCAAAAGAAACACGGAGTTAACGATTTCCTTTCTTCTTCTTTAATTGGGTCCCGTTAGCACAAAGATACGTTAGAAACTCTATAAATTAATGCCATCGACCATCAAAATTTATTAATTAAGCTTGAGATATTAATTAACCGATAAATTAATAATTAATAATTTATATATTAATTAATACTTTATTAACTTATAGATAAATTTCATATATCAAATAATTAGTTTCTATACAAACAAAATACCATATCATATTAAGGACTGCAAAATGTTGAATTATTTTTTTGCCACCAAACACAACTTCAAAATTCAACCTTTTGATGCATGGATTATACGAGATTTTAAAATGCATTATTGTCGTCGATTTTATAGAGGTCTTTGGAAGGCTATGAATTAGGAGCGTTAAATTAATCCAGAAATAAATGTGTTAGATGCAATGAATCTTGCAATTTCAAAGATGGACTATCGATGTCGTGACAAATACACTTGCAAACTGCGTTGGCCATTGTAAACTTCGATCAACTCGATAACATAAGTGTAGACAATTTGGATGAACACACGAGACAATGAAATCACTTAGGACTTGCAAAATTTGATCGAGAAGTTGGGCTATCGCAATTCAATGAATGTCAAAGATGTCCTAAATTATCCTAAGAAATGAAGTTACACAGCTTGTTGACTCGATGAAGAAATAATCGGAACGTTATGGAACCGATAAAGATGTGGAAGAAGATGATGAAAGTTCTACAATAGTGCCCCTTCACGAAACGAGGCTATTAAAGCAGCAATCACATTGAATAATTTCTTGTTGAGCTATGAGAAAACAAAACCAAAAATTCTTACAATGATAAGAAAATTAGAGATGAAACTCAATGCAATATTGATTTTAGCAAAAAATAGAAGACAATTAAATCATTTTTCAAATAGTCTTCGCAAACTATTAATGTATTATATATAATGCATTATTAATTTATATTTCATATGGGACCTACATAGGTAATCAAAAAAGTATTATCTTATAATTTTAGCGAACTATTAATTTGGCACGTTATCCCCACTCAGACCTGCCAAAAATATTATTTAAGAGAGTTTATTAAATAATCGAGTATTAATTAAAAGAGTTTCTACTGTATATAGGTTACAGTATAAGGATATAGGAGAAACTTCATAGAAATCCAAAGATTTCTACTTTGGATGGCACATCGACAAGGTTTGGTTTTGGCCACGTAAACTTACATTGCACTCCAAATCAGCGGAGTTGAATCGTGTAAAATGACCTTATAATCCCTTGAGTTTTTAACTTAACCAAACCCGCTGTGGTTGAAAGTAATAAACCCATATTCATAAACTCGAACCCGCACTTCGACCCCATTTTATATTCTTTCTTCCTTCGTTCACCCTCATTTTTCTTCGCTGCCTTCTTTGATTCAATCTTCTACGATGGAAGGAAATTGGAACTTGGTAACCTAGATGATAATTGAGATATAATTAACGTTCAAAATCTATGATGTCATTATGCTAATATGAAGTGTGTCTGATATTTCAAGTAATATATTGTGATAGATAGCTTAAATCTGGGCGCATTTTCGCTTTTTGTTTTCCCAATTCCGATTTTATTCTCTCAAAGTTTTAATTTTAAATAGAGCTCTACTTATACTTCTTGCAACACGCTGTAACTGTCTATGGAAATGCCAAGCAGAAAATCCATCACAGACGACATTTAGGCTATCTAATGCAACCTTCAAACTCCTATCCCTGTGTTTTTCCTTGCCATTTCTGGGTACTCTCAAGATTCTCGGACCATTTCTTCGTGAATTTGACTCTTCAAATGTGGGGATTCATTCGCTTTTGTGTCCGTATTTTTGTTTTATGATTGAGTTTGGGAAGCTGATTACATGGGGTTCAACCGATGATATGGGACATAGTTGTGTATCTTATGGATAACATGGGGTAATTACTCGGACTACTATCATATTCAAATGCTCATTATGATGTTCAAAATTGGAGCTCTTTCTTTTACTTAATTTTGGTTACTCTTAGATATCATTTTAGAAATTCCAAAGATCATTTCCTCTTCCAAATGAGGCTTCTTTGATCGTGTAGTCAGTTAGACTGCGGCACAATGTATCGCATGCCCAGGTAATAATCTGAAATTGAATTTGCGTTGGTTGTAGCTATTGAATTTGATTGTTTGTTGAGTATCAAGGATTTATCCAAGAGGTACTAATTTCGCTTTAGTGCATGTGTAGTGAATGCGTAAAGCATATAGTGAAAATAGTGAGTTCATTGATAAACGTACTTTGTCGATGCTTAACAAGGTAAAGACTACTAAATATGCCACTTTCATTTTGGATCTTTGTGCACCCTACCAAAGGGTGCTACTCAATGGCTTGACAAATAAATTTCAATTTTCTCGTGGGACATTTAAACATGGTCTTATGGCAGAATTCGATGACACCGTCTATTCCCTAATCATCACATTTTGATCTTAAGTTGCTCGATTCTGCTCGCATAAATGTGAAAGTGAGATTGTTAAGGTCTATGAAGTGAAACCTCAGCCCGATACAAACCGTTGGTTTTGCAACAGACTTTGAGGTCGTTTCATTTTGGAATTATTCTCGCTCAAGGTGTCTTAAAAACCATCACTAATGTCCACCAACTTTCCATAAATTCTAAGTGACCAAGCCTGCCTCATACGTGAAGTAACTCTTGAGAATCCTGCATAACTTAGATCTTGTGCCTAACATAGAGGTTTCTACACATTGTGCATTTCGATACACCGCCTACATTCTATCGTTGTAGGTTTCTTTTGTTTTTAATATCATGTGTGCATTCACTTCCGTATTTGGGCTGTTGTATATTTTGGAACTAAGAACTTATGCTCATCTATTTGCTCCCCATTAATTGCTCAATTTGTTGGATCAACAAATGATTACGACGAATGTTCCTCAACACCGAAACCAAACTAATCGGGTGGGCGACAATGAAAACAACTTGACATTTTGAATTCACAAACATTTGAATGTATGATTTATTCTACTTATGAAGGTTCTATGTTTTGGGTATCATTTTGGAGGAAATTACTTGGCCTAGAATCCATTTCAGGAAGCATCCAACTATAAGATATTTTTTGCCTTTTTCTAAGATAGTTTTGATTCATTGCGCATAAGTACCGTAATGTATTCCATTATAGCCAAGCTTGGCTATGTATAATCGAGATTTGACATTTAATAGCAATTTTACTAAATAAGACCTCCCAAGGACGATAAATAACATGTATAAGTTGAATCAAAAACTGCAATCCTCGACCTTAGATCCAAATTTTCATAGCTCCAAAGAGGTCATTATTGGTTTTTGACTATATTGCTAAACCAACTTGAAGAAGACCAGGGAGAAGCATATTCAAATGGAAACACACCCTGAATACCGCGGAAGTTACACATGCATGCAAACGCGACGAGCAAAGATCCTGGAAGTCCACCGCGCAAGCCATACTAAAAAGGAATTTTATGGGCAATCTTAAAGCAATTGAGTTTTGTTATATACTCGCAGGTTCCACCTCAAGTTAATTGCAGTGGATTGTGTTGATCAGTGTAAGTCTGGATTTTTCTCTGGATTTCTTTTGGGTGATTTATATCAAGATGACAAAGGAGTGTACTTAGTTTTTTTTTTTTTTTTTTTTTGTGTTCTTTGCATCTCGATTTCCCGTGCACATGTAGGTGGCAACTGAGTACACTGATATGTTGGCTTGTTGTGCGCTTTGTATGTGCAACCTTTTCTAATTTTTTTATTTAAATGCTTACACAACTCGCTTGAGTTCCAAATGTCTAATTTGGAAAATGGGATTCGACTTATTTGATATCTCGAAATCTCATGCATCCTTTAATAACACGTGCAGCGATGTGCCTTATACTATAATCATATTCATAACTGAACCCCTACCCAACTTCCCCGACCCTAGTTTTATACCTTCTCTTCGCTTCCTCATTTTTCGCATTTTTCTTCGCTCTTCTTCTTTGATTCAATCTTCTCGCAATGGAAGGAAATCAATTATGGTAACCTAGATTTTCGAGGAATGATTGGTTTCTCCGTGACAACGCCATGTTCCATTACAGTACAATAGATACCAAATTTGGATATACACATAAAAAGAAAGATCGTATAGAAAGAAAGAAAGAAACCTATACACAAAAGGTACTTTGCCATCAAGCTCTCTGCAATGTCACAACCACTCATCTCTACTCATATTTACACCTTACACCATTTTATTCTTAGGAGTTGGGAGCAACTAAGAAATTTATGACTGATGGGTGAACCAAGATATGGTGCATTTAAGTTCGAGATGACTGTATATGAAAACATTTAATGGTCAGCCTAAACAGTTTCCCATGCATGATTCATCTTTCACAGAGTCTGTAAATTACAAATGAGCACAAATCATCTCAAGTAGAACAAATGCAAACAAGTTAATACACCTATAGACCAAACCTTCAATTTATTTTAGACGCATCCTTCTATTGTCTACCCGATTTATTTTGTATTTGACATTGAGAAAAATCACCAATTTCTTTTATACCACTTTCGTGAAGTACCCATTTTATTTTTTTCGATACCGTCAGATCGATATATGTTTCATTTTTCGTGACATAAAATCTCATGATGATCATCGATTGTGTTAAGAAGATGGTGGTGAGGATTGTCAATTAATACAACGATCATATGGATTAGTAGGTTACATATTAACAAAGAGATTTTTCAATTAATACATCATGATCACTTAATAAGATAAGCTATTTTAAGTTGTTTATGACAGATAATATATCCAACTTTAATTGAGAATATAAGCTTTGGGCCCGGTGATCGATGACCTCAAATTCAGCACCTACGTAAGAAAAGAAAAATATAGCACACCACTTATCAACTCGCATAATCAGAATTACAAAGTACCTTAGTTCATAAGAAAAAAATACCTCAAATTCATAAAATTGTTCTACCATAATAACACAAATATATTTTATTCATTACTATTCCACCAACACAATTAAATATATTTTAATCTAATTTGTCATATTTACCATAGTGGGGAATTCATTTCTACAGCCAAACTCATTTTTTTTGACATGGTAACCTAAAGGGCCCAACTTCTAGTTAGCAATTCGGACGCAGCAAACGACGGAACGGCAAACATACTATATTATACGGTTTTGTAAAACTCAAATCTGTGTCCAAAATTCTGCTAATGGGACGATTCACAAGAATTTTAACGCATACGTATGTGTATAATTAGATTTATAAATGTGAGTTTGTTTCAAAATTGGAGCATTCATTATAATAAATAATTATTATTTTAAGGACATAGACTAATTTTTATGCATATTTGAGAGTTATTTAAAGAAAAATAAACTTAATATGATGATATTAATAATATATACAATATTAGTCATCCAAGAGGACATGGCGGTTAGATGCACCTTCAATGTCTAATATCGTCAGATTATTTCTGGAGGCAATAAATCCCAAAAATGGGACCTTTAAAAACGAAAAGCTAAAAAGAATTTCGCTAATTGTTTGATTTATTATTCGGTTACGAAAGTTCGTGAACGATTAGTAACAAACCGAATGTAAGAAGAAACGCTTCATCTTTCCATACATGATATCATCGATATGATGTATACTTCACCTTCATCTATCATCGATTAAGCTAACGACATTTCAAAGGGTGAGGGACCAACATGTATCGGTTTCAACTTTTGGTAGAAGAGGTACTGCAAAGGGAAACTCATCATTAAAATAAGTTGTAACTTGTAAGTCATAGATACATCCCAAGCATTTTAAAAGAATACATCGCTAACTTACTTAATGTAATTCAGAGGCTCTTTCCATAAAGTCTTGACAGAGTTTTGCAACTGTGAAGCTCTCCAAGTACCTAGAGCATCCACTGGAGCTTTTCTACACTTAAATACTAATGAATTTGAGTCATGCAAGCTTTCCTTGATTATTCCATGAGGGTCTTAAATACTAATGAACTTGAGTCATGCAAGCTTCCCTTGATTATTCCGGGTCAAAGATGAGATAATATGAAAATTAGTCATATTTTAAACGACCATCCTAAAGAAACAAATTTCGTAATAAGGTAATTTCCAACCAATTAATTCCAACAGGGAAACTTACTTAAATGTAAATGCTCCTACTCATCTGGTAATACTTAAATGTAAACTTTTCTTCATTGTTCTTCAACATTAATCCATCATAACAGTGTTTAAACTCCAACGACCTCCTCGGTGGTTTCACTTAACAAATATGGTCAACATCAATGTAACAAAAACATTATTTGAGTTTCAGCTTGATCTCTGATTCCTTGTATCCCTGTAAATAAGTAACGCTTAAGTGGGGTGATTATGAAACAAAAATTGTTTTTAGCACATAGCTAGGTAAAAAATATCCAATTATACGTACCAAAAACGTTGAAGTTGACAAAAAAAGAATATTACGACTGATCTGACTACTTAAAAACTTTGTGATATGTAAGATTTTCAAAGAGAAGTGGGTGAATATAAGCTAGGAAATGACGGGTGCAATTTATGCTTTTAGATTTATATAATCATCTTCTTCTTTTTTTTTAGTTTTATGAACTTTAATTTTATCATTTTGCTAAGACCATACCGAGTAAGTTTAAGGCTATAGCAATGAAACCGATCAGAATCAATATATTTATGCAACCTTTAAGAATTTTAAGGTACTGAGAAATATTAACCTGACCATTTGTGCATCTCGAATATTAATAGTACGTTCCAATGCTCAGAGATGTTGTTTATCAACTTGACTGGAATTGAAAATTTTCACCAAGAGTAAGATAATCTTCCCATTAAGAGTCTTGAAAAATTTGCATCCCACCACGAGACGAAGAACTAAGGAAGTGTTGACTCCTTTCTGAATATTGTAATCAGCCAAGGTTCTCCTTGTCTTCCAACTGCTTCCCCGCAAGATTAATCTTTACTTGTTTGGAGGAATCCCCTCCTTGTCTTGAATCTTAGCTTCACAACGAAAATTTACACTGAAAAATATGAATAACTTGTCAGGCATGCTTACTATTGATACACGACAATAAAAAAGATTATCAGCAACATATGCAACAAACCTACATTCAAAAACCTTCTTATCCATCACCCTATTATCAGATGTTGGATTTTCAATTGCAAAACAGTTGGTGTGTCTGTCAAATAAAATCTAGGTAAATCCAAAAGATAACCACCTTGACAAAAAGAAGAAGTAAGTTATCACAATCTAAACAGAGCACTAACGTTAGTTCAATCTAAACAGAGCACTCAGCCAAATTTGCAAATTACTTACTGCACCACATATTCCATTTTTTATAGTTATAAATGACCTACAAAATAAAATTACTTTGAAAATTTAGCTTTCTCAAAACTGCATGTCAAAATAGTTTAATCAACAAATCATCTAAGATCAGAATGAAAAAAGTTTGATTACACGATGATATATCGTTTGTTGCATCTTTGCATTATCCTGGGATCAAGAACAACATGAACTTAATTATCAGCAACACTTGGTCAAATCACTACCCATCAGAAACATCTCTGGTGATAGTTGTACGCTAAAAGCTTAGTAAAAGTGAAACTCGAGAGAAATGAGATTGTTTTATGGTTTATAGTAGTATGAAAAAGCTTTTAGTAAATAACTTACTGTAACTTGAAAATCGATAGGGTAAGAGGAATTCTGACCAAGTAATAGCAGGCTAGGTTCACATAAGCTATGATACTTTTCCATCCATCACCAACACCAACCCCTGCAAGTGGGTTTCAAAGTATCGAATCAATTTCACTGAAGTTTACATGTTATTAATGTCGTATTTTGTATCCTGCATGGCCAACCTCGAGAGACAGATGTTCGAGAGGGTCGACCATTAACCGAAAAATCAATCATACAAAGCAACGGGAAAAAATCAAAAAGAATAATTTCTAGGGCTTGAATTCTCAGAGAACTAAAAGCAGAAGTAAGAAATCCAGAGAGGTTTCCATATTCTAGTTACGAACGAATTGCTCACCTACTCTCTTTTTCCACACCGTGGCTCGAATTTTGAAGCTTGTTAATGATTTGAGAACGTCAAATAGGCCTTATTCAACGATTCCCTTTTCACCTAATTAAAAAATCAAAGATGAGATTTGTAATCCATGAACATGTAAGTTTCATATAATCAACTCAAACTGCCAAATTCCTAAGTAATCAACCCTGCATGCAAAACAGTGAAGCGTAAAAAACCAATGAAAGATGCCCATATGTTAGTTGGAGATTCATATCCAGTGTTTTAGTAGAGCACACCAATTAGGCAGGATCAACCAAGAAAAAATAACAAATCAAAAATCAAAAGAAAACACAAAAGATCAAACTTAAAATATGAAAATGATACGAAGAAAAAGAATACGAACCTCAAGCGCTAAACATTTTGCCCATTCTCGCTCCTGAGTTCGTATTAATTTAACTGACATTAGAAATCAAGAAATAATGCAACACTGGAAACTCAAATATAAACCAACAATCATATTGGCACGCCAGAATTTCCAAAATTGCATAGTTTCATGGTTCCCATTATACACCTATATACCAGCGGGTGTCAACAGTCCAAAACTGGAGTAAATTTTACAAATCCCCTAAAGAAAGATAAGAAATACATAGGTATTAATCCATACCAAAATAATTGCCACCTCAATTGCACAAATCCATAGGTATTAATACATAAATGTTAACCTAACAAAACTTCTCAAACACACAGAAAAGCACAGAAAAAAATACCGAACAATGAAACACCTTTTTTTTATTGTTTTTATTGTATATTGGATCATTCTTTTCTTAGGACTTTTTATTCATTTTGATCTCAAAAATTTAAACCTGGTAATCCCTGGTAAATTTATCTTTAGCATAACTTTGGGATGTTAAAGATTTACTTATGGACTTGACTAAATAAGGTAAGATGTCCTGGCCTCGCTTCAAGTCTCTCGAAAGACATTTCAAAGATTTACTTACTTTGTTGTTGAATCCCAAAGAAGTCGACGGTAGAGATACGACGAAAACTGTATCTGTATATAAACTGGCCACTCCTAGTATAAAGGGTTAAAATGCTACGGATGAGCCATATGCTTATATGGAATTATCCTACACATTTCACCAATGAATCCCATATTAGGCTAATGGAGTTTACAAATCCTGGTCAAACACTACTTATTCAATAATTAAGGCATATCAAAAAGTTAAAACGTGAATAGACGTCTCAACAACAATTAAAAATCCAGCACGTAATTCTGGAACTTTAGTTAGCAGAGAAAACCACATTGCTAACTGTGGTTTTTCCAGAATAGATTACTCCTTCCAAATTGGTCAAGAAGTAAGGCAATTTCTATTAACTCTAATAACTGATACTAGATATAAGAGTAGCGCAACTTTGTTCATAGTGATTTTGCCTTACATGTGCATCTCTTTTAATTCAATCTACTCCCTACGCAAGCGTTTCTCGAACAAAATCCATAGAATCACCTCGAGCTGGAAAATAAAGTTCTCCATGTACACCTGCAATACAATATCATGGATGTGTTAAATCCAAAACTTGTGGGAAAGCCCGTAGAATCCAACCATCAATAGGTTTTGGGCATTCAATCTACTGAGTGATCTTAATAATTACAATAAAAATATCTGTAAGATTCAATAACTACTTATGGAAAAGTGAAACAAAATTAAAGCACCAACGATACTTACTTGATGTTATTTCTTGAGAAGTCATATTGTAGCTGCAAAGAAGAAAGGAAAATAACAGCATCCAGTAAACCATCAAAACAATCAAGTTAAATAGTTACAGTAGAGATATTTAGGATTTCTTCTTCTTCTTGCATAATGAACCAAGAAACATAAACATACGAATTGCAAAGGGTCTAGGGACAAATCTTTTGTTCAAGCTTCTTCATGAGCCTCATCTACAATGATGCATGAAACCCAAGTCAGTTTCTCATCATTGTGATTTGTCATAGATATTACCTCAGAACTGAATTTCACAGATGAGCAAGACTCGCAACAACTGATAGTACTATTATCATAACACTCATTACTTTCTTCCTCAACTTTTTCCAGCCAGAAAATCAGCAAATGATTTTGTGGAGTTGAGGCACGCAGTAATGGATCCAACATAAATCCTGATTTCATCCAATTTATTAAAAAAAAAAAAAAAAAAAAAAAAAAAAAACCCCACCCACCAAAAAAAAAAAAATCCATTCATACGATTAACATTATACTGGATGATGATTAACAGAAAATAAAAGTGGGAGATCATCTGCAGCACATACATCAAACTGATTCAATCATGACCGACCTATTCTCACTTGCTTAATCAATAAAAAAATAAAACATGTATCAATTAAACCTATTAATCAGAGAAAACCTGACACTGGAATCACCATATTGTCATCTACAATATCAAAAAAAAAAAAAAATTAAAAAAAAAAAATAAAAAAAACATTAAAATCGCTATGCAGCTGAAGAGATTTATACCTGCTTGGAAGATTTTCAGTTTTAGATGAAGAGAGGCGATTAGGTTCGTTGAGATAAGCAAGAAGAAGCTTTATATTGATGTGAAGCCGTTTTAGCCACAATCCTATGAAAATACCATAATTTTGTCGCCTGAGTTTAGCATAAATCTTAAAACGGAAATCATCGGTACTTAAAATAAGAATTTATTGATATGAATAGTAAGCATCTATATTAGCTTAGAAGTTTTAGATTTCTTTCTCAAAATAAATTTAACAAAAATGGTATTTGTCAAAATAATTTAACAAAAATGGTAATTACGTACCTTAATTTAGGAGTCTCAAATTTATTTCTACGTTTATAGTATATAATGTTTTTTTTCCTAAATCCGCCTAAAAAATACACCTATCATATTCGACGATTTAGATTTCTTTTAAAAGTGTGTAAACAAAGAATATTATGAATTTATTAAGAAAAAATATGATAAAAAAGGTTAAAACTATATTTAAGGGAAAAAAAATTCACGTAAGAAATTTTTGGAAAAAAAAATGGGAAAATATTGAAAAATATTTGTGTTTTAAATTTAGAATATGATATTCTGCATAAAAACCTTTGATATGGAAATTAATACTTAAAAATAGATAATATCGTGTTTAAAACATTTTCATTTTTACTTAAATATTGACTATTGTTAACAAAAATTAATATATTATTCTCAAACCACACCTAAAAAAAAAATTATGTAAACTAATAAGACCTAGTGATATCCATTATTTTTTTGTTATTTATTCCCCCTTTTTTTTAAATCCTCATTTAGCATTTCAAACCAAAATAGGGAAATAATTAGATTTCCCCAAAGGTTTCCCGTTTTTTTGGGACATCGGATCGAACCTTGAAGATCTTCTAAGATTTCTTTTCCATTAATTGCTCACAGAAAGAATCTCTCTTGTAAAACTATTTATGTTGATTTTCTTTTACATGGAAATTCTCGCTTTTTTCCAAAAAATCGTCACGGCTTTCCTGGTAAAAGATACTTGTAGATTTTGCAAATTTAATCCGAAGGTTCGATTTTATTTTCTATTAAAATTAACGGCTACTAAAATGTAAGGCTAACTTGATTTCTCGCCAATCAAGTGAGAGTCGTTTCACCTACAATGGAGGGTTTTTTTTTTGCAACTTTCGACGTGGTGTGAGAGATGTGATTGGGTGTTTAGGTTGTTGATTGAATATCCTTTAATATATTGAATAATATATCCTATTAAGAATTTTTAAAGTTTTCTACACATAAATAGTACTAGATATATTAGAAGATAATTCATTATTTTTAATATTCTCTTCTCAACCAAATCAAAATGTCATCCAATGTTAGGAAAAGAACTCATATGAGTGATAAAATTAGATAGAATTGTGTGAAAAGAAAAAAATCATGCATCCAAATTGGACGAAAAAGATCTTGTGAAATGGTTAAAAGATACTTCTATGAGTTATCAAATTGAGGTAGCTTGTACTACATTAATCGAATGGATATGGACGTATTCCTCAATCATCCCAATGAGCAACAAGTCGTATATGCTTCCAACCAAGAAGAAATAATCGATGGAATTAGACAAGAAACGGAGGGAGATAATCGGCGATGATGATAGTACTGGGAGATACCAAAAGTTCGTGGACAAGAAGCTTCAAAGATGCTCGCAAGTTGGAAATGTTTTGGCTTCAACAAGATGGTGCACATAGAAACGAGGTCTTACACATAACGCAAATCAAAAAGATGTCATAATAATCCAAAAAATTACATCATTTTCTCAAACAACTATAGATAAAATATTTTTTCATCTTAAATTTTGATGTAAACAAGATCTATAATTTTCCTATTATGTTGATTTTATTAATATATGGAGGTAATTCATTAACGGGACTAGAAAAATCTATTAATATTAAAATGTGGAGTTTATTACTATTTGTAATCTGCCCAAGTTGGGACCATGATGTTTTATTAATATAGAGTTTATTAATATATGGAGTTTTTACCGTATGATGATATTAATAATATATACAATATTAGTCATCCAAGAGGACATGGTATAGTGGTTTAGATGCACCTTCAAATCTCTTGATCATTTTTGTTTCATAAAGGTTACAACAATGTCTAATATTAATATGTATGTTCGGGAGACAGAATCCTAAAAAATGGGGCCTTTAAAAACGCTAAAGCTAAAGAATTTCTCGGCAATTAAGCGGATTTATTATTCGTGGATAATGTAGTTCGTGGAACATTCGTGTGAATAATCCTAGAATGCCATATAACACGCGGCTCTGGGTTCGGAGTTGCAAACGTGAGGCGAATAAGGCAGTAAAATTCGGTGATAATGAAAAAATTAGTTTTGTCCCAAGGAAGTGTAATAAAGTTGTTTATAATCTAGCAAATTCAACAATAAGTTTAGAGTTAGTAAAGTTTGGTTAGATGATCCTCCCATTATTGTCGACTATTCCAATTTCAGTAGTTAATAAAATTATCTATTTAGCATAAAAAAAAAAGTCATTTTTCTTTTTCTTTTTCGGCAAGTAGGTTATTGACTGGTAATATTAATGATAGTAGGAACTATTCATTTTGGGGATCTCGCCTTTTATAAATTTTGGGTGACCATACCCGGAGAGAATTACATGCCAGGCTTTATAGGATCACAGAAGGAAAGGAACTTCTGTTAAATGCACAAAGTTGTATCGATATCTTCATATAACAATGGTTGATGGCTTTTCTTTGAGTATTTTCATATGTAATTAGGATGCTGTAATTGATAAATTTCTAACATCATTTGCATCTTCTAAGGGTTCATTGTTGAGATGAGTCCTATTTACGAAATTTTCCTTGCTTGTTTAAAGAAAAACATTTTGCCTGCACAAGCCCCGTGATTTAGGGGTGTTTTAGGCCATTATGCTGCCTAATTTCTAATCTAAAAGTTTCAAGGCGAGTCGTTGGAGAATGATACTCGCAAAATAAATTACTGAGACTACTAAAAACTTTCTGAAAAAGTTGCATATGTGAAAGTAGCCTCCTCTCTTTTTATTTCATCTTTTTGTATTGAAAGCAGAAAGCTCTCTTTTTTTTTATTTCATCTTTACAACGAGTATTGGGCTTGTCTAGCTAATCTAGATAGAATATCACTATGTTTTCCTTGGCCTTTTTCATAAAAATACTTTTAAAGAAATCTTTGATCAAACTGAATCGTCATTTTCTGCATAGTTAGATTCAAACATGATAAAAAGTAATATGGCCTCTGCATGCTCGGGCTAACCAATCCTTTAGATGGATGCACTGGCTGCTTTGACGAATGTTTTTCCTTCTTTCATAAAATACTGGAATTTTTTTGCATGACGCGAACTGGATCACGCATCTTCATACTTTCAGTTTTGCATTAGCAACAGGCACATTTACTAAATGTGACATTTACTAAATGGATACTAATCAGTAACAAGCCATGGTTACGTATTGATCTCGTGGTAATAAAGATGAGTTTTGTTGCACAAACAAGGGTCTCCCTGTCAATCCAAATCTTATCAATTTTACTAAGAGTGCAGAAAATGAGAAAGAGTTCTTTACCCAAATCTGCTAGCTATAGGTACTTATCATTGTGAATGTGGAAGCACTTTCGCAAGGCTGATCATCCTTGCTGTTTCTTATCTTATGATTTTGATCTACCAAGAGTGCTTAATTTCCTTTCTTACAGTACTGTTAAGACTGGCGAGACATGTGAGTTCGTACACAAGGAGATGTTTGGCAACAGTGCTCGCAGTACTGGTAAATTTCTCCACAAAAAGTTGAAGCATACATTTATCTGAATATGGAAAAACAAAAAGAAGAGTAGATTTAATTACACAAATCAAGGTGCTGCATGTTTTCGAGGATATGTGGATACAATAAAACTCATGGCAAAAGGAAAATCATAACGGTGTGATCTCAACCAGGAGTATTATGTGTTTCTTTTCTGCGCCCTGCCTCCTCAGGAGCTTTCCTTTTTCCATGTCTTTCCCCGTAAACACTTTTAACGAAACAAGGTTATTCACGGAGGAGTTGCTCGAGTGTTGGTATATACGAAGGCGTACCATCATCCATGAGCTTCTTCAATGTCTCATCTAGCTTTCTCAAAGTTTTTGGTTTCAGGGTCATAACAAGAGAGAACAGCGTTGTACCACAACAAACATTTATCACTCTTTGTTAGCACAAATGGCTCAAACCAGCTGTAGTCTTCCCATGCTATACTAAGCTTCTTAACGTGCGTCCGCCTGCGCAGGATTCTTCATAGATTTTACTCGACTTACAAGGTGACATGTTTACTTGGAGCTACTTCTAGAACACACAAATGCCCTCCCAATACCATGAGCGCGACATGATTACCGCTGCCATGGCCAACAGAAACAGGTATTGAAGGAAGATATTCGAAATTTGTCATGTTCCAAATTGAAAGCTATAATAGTATCCTATATATATCCAGTGAAGAGCTCCACCTGCAAAAACTCCCCTAATGGTGTAACACTCAACTGGGAGAGAAAGCTTTTTCCCTTAATTATAGTAGTTTTGTTGTCCACTGAGCACCACCCTGCAGACGGAGGGTATAAATCTGAACTGTTGCATCCTGGCGACTATAGTGTCGCACATCATAAAGAGAAATGAAGGTCCGCAGGATTTTAACAACCTTGTACTCGTTGCTTGAACGATTGTAACCGAATCCAATCGCCTGGTCTAAGTAAACATTAATGTCGCCTTGAATGTTAACTAGCGGAACTTGAATTTTCTCTCCGGTGATTGGATTAGAAATATAGATTTCTGATTCTAAATGATGGTTTGTTGATCTGGCGTAACTGGCACAACAAACTAAACCATTGCAAGAACCAACAACCATTGAACTTTGGGAGATGCATGATGATGGCATGATTAAACTGTGTTGTAACCTACTAAAGCGTCCCGAGGCAGCAGCTTTGTTGTTGATCGTCATGATTATCAGTATTTTGTTGTTCTGAAAAGTAAAATTCAGCTTCAATTTCAGTTGCCTTCAGTGTGAAACTCCGTAAAGTAAACCCATCTTGTTGGGTAAATTCTCCATTGGATCGATCACTTTTATAGTTTTCTTCTTAATTCCAAGTTCTTGCTGCTGCATTCACGAGGAGGCGTTTAACTTATATATACACACCAAAAAGAGACGTTAACCGGGAAGGCAACCATTTGATTTGGCAGCTTATTTATTTCCTTAATTTATAGAGTATGTAATATTCTCTTAAATTGGGTTTCTGTGGTTGAGTTGTAGATATTCCTTAATGAATCTTTGGCCATAGATCTGATGTACGTTTCCTCAAATCAGATCATCATCCTTGAAACAAAAACAAAACTATTTTATATCCGGATCGATGGCCTTTTTTTTTTTTTTTTTTCTTGACTCATGCCTATGTGTTTGCTACTCATGTTTCCATCTTGGAACAAAAAAGTAATTTAGTGGGTCTATAGATATGACTTTTGTAGGCAAAAAAATAAAAGCAAAGGCGGAACAAATTGACGAACATTCAATGTCTACATTTCTACTGAGACGGTTTGAATCAATCATGATTTAAGAAAAAAGATAAGTTGGATTACAGGACTCTACTGAGTTTCTATACTCGACTCTCATAGAGTTTCAAACTAGCTAATAAACTCATGTGCACTCCACACAATCATGACACATAATTCTCACACTCACAATTCAGACACTTACCAGAACTCTAGCCCTCTATGCTATTACCTTCCCTCAATCTGAAGTGGTCTTCAGATTGCACTCAAATTAACACACTTACCAGAACTCTACCACTCATATAGTAGACAGTTGATGCACGAGGAAAGAAGGAACAAGGTACAGGTGGTGCAGAATAGCCATAACATGCTAGCAGTTGATGTTGATTTGAAGAAAAATATAATACCAGATTTATGTATTAAACCGAAAGTGTACAGTCCATAGTATATTTCCGTTGGAGTAAATCCGTCCTTTTTCTCTGCACCAGTAATCATTTTTCAGCACCATCATGAGACGGAAACAAATTAATAAGAATTCTGACAGTATACAAATTGCAGCCATAGTGATAGGAAGGTGAACTAACTGTTGATGTAGTCAAGCTGTATTAAGCAGCAGAATCAATGATATAACCAGACTGGAAGAATGTAGCTGATAGTGTAAAAAGAGTAGTATACCAATCTGGAAGTAATAGCCAGCAATGAATCATATACCAGGACAGCAAGCAGAGGTTATAGAATACAGTGTACAAGTCAATTTAGAATATAGGTGAATTATAAAACTATTTGGCAATTCAACTGTTCATTCAACAAAAATTCCATTTAATAGTCCCCTGCAATGCATATTCCAAGTAATAAAAACAAAGTACTCAACTGATCAACATGATCAACGAGAGAACAAAACCAGCAAGCTTGCATCTTCTACTTCAATAGTAGTTCCAAAAATACAGAGATAAAGGATTAGTCATGGTTGATGCAGGTATAAGAGGCAGCAAAGAGAGACACAAGTCTGACAACAGAAATCCAGTCAGCTATAGAACTGGCAAGTAAAGCCGCATAATAATATCAGCTGCTGAAGTAAACAGAACCTCATGACTTGTAGGGGATATTTTTTGATGCAGGTTCATAAAGAAGTAACAGTGAACCACCAAAACAAATTGCAGACGTAGAACCAAAGCGACTGCAACAGCCAACACCAACAACAATCGCGTAAGTATTTTGTCTAACTGAAGTCTTTTTGTCTATCACTAAGAAGAAACTAAACACAAAATACACCTGACTTGGCTCCAGTTTGCAAAATGGATACATAGGAATAATTGGATTTGTTGCAAGACCAAAGGGGCATCAATTTTTTTATCATCAATTGTTGCTTACAATAAGACATTTGTTGCAACCCTTACAAAGAAACTTTAATTTTGAACACCCATCAATAAATTTGAAAAACAACCCTCCATAATTTTTTGAACACCCATCAATGACAGGCCCAATAAACCACATAGAAATAAACCCTAAAAATAGAAACCCCAAACCAGCCCTAAAGGAAAACTAAATTGGAAAAATCAGCCCTAATTAGCCGCCAACCCAACAGGAAACTTAAACAAAACTTTATTTGCAGCATAAACAAGTACCTTTAGTGGTGATTATACGAAATGAAAATTGATGGATTTGTAAAACAATAATAAACAACAACACTTCAACAATAACATCCGAGATGAAATCCAAAAGCGTATATCCAATAATCATTTATAATCACCACACCCAAGGTGCAAACTAGAAACCCCAGTGAAATCAATTTGTAAAATCGCCATTAAAAATAAGTTGAGTTGCTTAATTATCGGGAAAAAGAAGATAGGCATGTGAACGAAATAAAGAATCTAACTAAAAAAAACATAGTCAATATTTTTGCGAAGCGACCAATTTTTTTGGGGGGGCATCAATCGTCAAGTTTTTACTAATAAGTTGTTAGATGTTTAGAAATGATTTAATATTTTGTAACTCACGCTGATTGTCAGAACTTTCAAAAATATGGGAAAAATAGTTAAATGATTTTCCAAGCCTAAAATAGTAATTATGCAAAGCCAGATCGACTGCTGTCCCCTAGTTATCCAAAGGGGCGTTCAGTGAAAGGGTTTTTAGTTTGATATTTTCATCCATAAAGTTGGACCAAGGGCATCAATCGTCAAGGTTTTACGTAAATGTTGTAACTCACGCTGATTGTCAGAACTTTCATGATCCCGCAGAGTCGAGGTCATCAAATCTGTCATCCATAAAAGACTTACCGGTTTTAAGTTTCTGTTCTGCTCTTTGATTTCAAGCCTTTTTTCTCATCAGAAAGTCCTGAAACATCTCTGCTGTCAGGTTACCTATACCCAGGTCTAATATATTTGTAATCACCCCCTTCTGGACACTCATCGTCACCTGTTAAATCCGCCCTGGTAGAATCCTGCTGGGAAAAGCACATATCCTTTTTCCTTCAGTTCAATAAATAATTCCGATTTTTCCTAAAGCAGACATTCATCTTTCCTTCTTACAAATTCAAGGGAGAACAGTTTTATCTTTTCCTTCTGCAAATTCAAGGAGCAAACCAGATTTTTATTTTCTACTTTCTTCAACTCTGATTCCAGATTACGCAACAACAGTTCTACATTTGAATGATTTGATTAAGCACTCCTCAAAAGCATTCTCAGTAATGGATAGGTAAAAACCACCATATGTACCTGTCCTCTTTTCGTAAATTTCATAACTCTTACTTCTAGAAAACCTTGATAACTACAAAATGAAAGAATGATGATTGAGAAATGGAGATTTTACCACTAATTATTTTACATATGCAAATGGTAACAAAATTCAATTTAAAAAACACTCTGTAGTGGTGGTCATATTTGCAGAGTTTCCACATGTTGTCGATAAATGCATGTTGGTAGTCTTTACAGTACTTGTGAGCTTAAATATTTTGATTAAGCCTTCTATGGCTCTCCATATTATCTTTGGTCAAAACTTCAATATTTACTTTGGTAACAGAACTTGAATCCTTATAATCCTGTACCAAGCAGAAGAATGGGTAAGACTTGGAAAAGGAAAAGTTAAAAGTCTATTCACAACCTGCTTTCAGATCAGAAAGAGCCAACTTACCTCGATAAAAGTATCATCGGCTTTCTCATTGCTGGTCATCACTGAATCCAGGAAATCGCGGTAGTCCTCTATTCCATCATGGATAGGTAGTTCCTGATATCAGAACTGTAGTATCGTTTACCTGAGTAATGGTTCCTGTAGTTATGTAAACCCCAGCCTTTGATGGGTCCTCAGCAATTGTTCCAGTAAACCCTTTATACCAAGGGACCATGGGTACCATCTCTTCGCCATTGATCCACCTCCTAACATTATTGTCCACTTCTCAGGGGTTATAATTGGGAACAGGAAGATGCTCCATCCAGTACCGATGCCTTCGCCTTTGTTAAACAGAATGGTACAGGAATTACTGGTGCCAACCTGCAAACCAAACTTCATAGTGAGTTCAAATTTTGCAGTACAGATTAAATTCTTACGAATACATCAATTTTGGAGCATCAAAAAATAAATAAAATACATCATCATAAATAATTCTTTACCAATTCGGCTCCACGCTCTGCCCATCTTCCAGCAAAAAGGGCTCTAGCGAGCTATCAT